>JABMBR010004515.1:0-24193 GCA_018881525.1 Meteorus sp. PSUC_FEM 10030008
CATATGTACCATATCATCTGCAAGAGACAAACTTAAGGGAAAATATCAGAGGCCTGCGGGAGATACTGAACGGGATAACACTAAAATTCTCTGTTTCAGGGGGTCCTGATGTTACAAGATCAGTATCGTGCCCTGATGCAGTACAGCATACCGAAAGATTGTCATGTCGATAAACCACCATCGAAAAATACACAGGATTGGCATTGTGTCAAGGTCGGTAACCAATTCTGGAAATCATTCAATAAGCAAATGCCAACCCATATATGATATAGTAGTAACATGTCAATAATTTCACAGTGTGGTGCTCACAATTTCAAGAGACGTGAAACATGTTTCAAATGTTCTGCGTCACGTGCTGAAAGTGAAGAAGGTGGCGAAGGTAGCGATGAAATAAGTCCACATCCAACGAATACAGTTTTATTACGTGGTCTTGATGTTCTCACAACTGAAGATTCTGTGCTTCAAGCAATGCAGAATTTGTCATCGATGCCCATCCGTAGTATTCGCATTGGACGTGACACATTGACAAATACATCGCGCGGCGTTTGTTATTTAGAAATGGCAAACGTTGTTGATGCAATGTATTTGCACACTGCATTAGCCAAACAAGGATTGTCGGTTGACGGACGTAAAGTTGAAGTGGCGTATTGCAAATTGCATCAAGTTAGTCATACCAGTCTATGGAAATCTGCAGATAATCAACCACAACGTTATACGTTAGATGATGTCACACAGTTGGCTGAATATAGTGCGAATATGTATGCCAAAACACCGGCACAAAAAGCACATTACTTACAATATTACACACAATATTACCAAAATCAAATAATGCAAGGTTCATTAATCACATTACCATCACTCAATCAAACTGATCGAGTCAATGCTGCTGCAGCAGTAGCGCAATCAGCGATACAACAACTTCAGGCATCACGAAAAATGAGTGACGCCGAAGAGATGAAAGTTAGACCGACACCAACAGCACCAAGTAGCACAACATTGGCCAGTGGACGTGTGCCCGCACACGCTAATGATGGTAAAGTTTATTGTAAGTTCACTCACTCAATTTTGAACACATTTATTCATCATTGCATGTTGGGTCTATAACGGGCGAGAGCGCATTCTTTGCTCTTTGGACATTTATGTCATGATTGGTAATTTTTTTCAGCTATACCTGATGTCAGTACATACCATTATGACGAGTCCTCGGGTTATTATTACGACCCTAGTACAGGATTATACTATGATCCAAATTCGCAATACTATTATAACAGTCATACCCAACAATTCCTGTATTGGGACGCGGAGTCATTGTCTTATCAACCTGCAAAGGTGAGGGTCAAATATGTTTACTTTTCATCATTGGAAAGATGTAGAATTCTTGGATGTAAACGAAACTTCCGTGCAGTGAAATCACTCTATACAGATTGTTTTTCTATGGAGTAAACATTTTTTCCCAAAATATCGTCTCTCTGTCAATTACTCAAGATTTTTTTGTCAATTACAGTCGGGTGTGGGTGGAGTTCCTGGTGCAGCAGGTGTGGCGCCAATCGCGACATCTACCTCGGACAGTGCGAATGCATTCGATAATCTTAATCCTTCGACATCATCTACAGTGCAAGAATCATTACGGGATGATGACAATAAGAAAAAAGATATGAAACAGGACAAAGTTAAGGTGGCGAAAAAAATAGCCAAAGACATGGAACGTTGGGCTAAAACATTGAATCAAAAGAAGGAGAACGCCAAGAGTACATGGACCTCTGAATTTTCAAGCACTGATAGTTATCAAGGCGGTGCTGGAAGTGGTGCTGCCGATGCTGGTTATGCAATATTAGAGAAAAAATCTGTGATCAATTCGTTCCAAGAAGAGGACGATCCAGCAAGTAACAACGGATTGGTAGCGGCATATGGTGGCGGTAGTGACACAGACGAAGAAATTGAAGATGTACAGCAAGAAGAACGTCAGCATACAGATTGGGTAAAACTTGCATGTTTATTATGCAAACGACAATTCCCCAGTAAAGATGCTCTAACACGACATCAACAACTGTCTGATTTACACAAACAAAATCTTGAAAGTTGGTATAAAGTTCGTGGATTAGATCCAAATGATCCACAGCAAAGGAACAATAAGTACAGAGATCGCGCGAAAGAACGTAGAGCGAAGTATGGTGAACCTGATCCTCCCCAGCCAAATAAACTGAAAGAAAAATATTTAAAAACACGTGTAGAAGAGGTTTCAGTTAATTATGAGGAGCCGACTCGTGCGGGAATCGGTTCGGACAATGTTGGAAATAAATTATTGCAAAAAATGGGCTGGAGTGAAGGAATGGGCTTAGGTAAAACCAATCAAGGACGTACGAGTATTATTGAAGCTGAAAGACGGGTACCTACGGCTGGACTTGGAGCTAAAACCTCATCTTATAGTGCATTACCAGGCGATACGTATAAAGATTGCGTTAAAAAAATGATGTACGCACGTTATCAGGAATTATCTGATACGTAAATTATGTATTTATAAAGAAATAAGATCATTTGTGTATTCAAAAATACATAAATTTGTATTTTTCCTAGAAATTATTATTATTATCATTATTGTCATAATTGATATCACTTGATCATGCATACAAATTTCATTGGAACGAGAATGTTGACGGAGAAAAGAGCACGGATATCAATGAATTCACCGTAAAAATATTTTATCCAAGTTGAACATGTTCTTAATCACATTTTTTCAATACAATCAAACTATCTTACAGCTCTGCGTTTAATAATAACGTCAAACAATCTCATGAGTAACTTGAAAACAGAAAACAAAAAGTTTACAAATAATGTCATACTCTTAAAAAATATCAAGACACATAAATGTGCTATATTGCCTGAATAACATAAAGATACAAATTTTTTTGTACATCAATAATCGCTTATGTTGATTGAGTGGCAATCGTTCTTTCATAAAATTAGTAATCGAAGTTATACGTCAAATCGTAAAATCAATTCATAATTTGTTAATATATCATTGCCTATATTGCTGAATAGATATTGTGAAAAAAAAAGACGATATTATGTTCAGAGATAATCGTAGATAGTAATTGTGCTGTAAATAAAAGAAAAACATAAGTGCGAATGCGAACAAATATTCCACACTGTTGCAATTACTATTGATGAAAAATAACATCGAAATAAATAAACTCGGAGAATAATCACTTCATCCACAGGTATTTATCCAGATTATAATCATACAGACATTGGTTCCATATATTTGATATAATATGAGAACAATCAATAAATCAATTGAATTCACATCTGTATTAAGATGCAATCGAATTGTTTCGTGTGTATATGTTCACGTATGTGTGAGTGCGTGTTTGTGCGAAAGAGGGAGTGTTGTGTATTAAAAATGTACACCTGTGTGTATAAGTTCAGTGTGCACCGATTAACAATACACGATATTTTTTTAATGTATCTTTTTTTGCCTATGTCAAATAATTAATGCTGACATTTTTGCAATACAAATAAATTTTTCTGATCATTCTTACAACATGCACTTGATTTTTCATTCCTTTATTTCATGATTTTCCGTCATTAACACAAAAGTTGCATACTTAAGCAAACTTTTGAACATGTTAATAATGAATACAGACACATTTTAACATTTATGTACGACACAACACATATATCTATCTTATTTTTGAGATCAGATATTAAAAATTCTCAATAAATTTATCATATTGCACCTTAATTCTTTAGACTCATGAGCTAACTAATACAGGAATGATACTATATAAATAAAGGTAATATTTTATCATGATATTCATGGTTGAATTGTCAGAAAAGAAACAGTCTGCAACAGATAGTTTCAGCAATTGTACACGAGTTCAAGAAAATAAAAATACGACTAAGTGAACACCAAAGACTTAATTCTCTCATAATATTCAATGAGTACACATGTAAGACCCACGGGTTCTCATCATCCATTTATGCACGCAGCTGCAGTGTTCTTCACAAATTGAGACGTGAAATGCAAGATTATGTATTGGATTTGAATTTCCTGTTCAATATCACTTCACTGGTTATAGATGTGATAGAAATAAGAAAAACGGGCTCAGAAAGAGAACACAGAAATTTATAAATTCTATGTCAACAATTTGCTATAAAAAGGCTGGGACTACCATTTGAATTCTGATCTCTTCAATCATAATTGCTACATCTTTTCACTCATTGTTTGTGCCTACTTTTGTTCATACATCAGCGAGTATCCATGAATATAATGGACGCAACTGATGATCTAATACTTTATATTCTAAATTATTAATACCCTCAGAGTCTTGTCGATGTGTACTGTCCTTCAAATTTGTATATCTCGTGGTACTTGGCACTTCTTTCTTATGCACTAACATATAATACTGCGCTATATCTGGCCCAAATCGTGTGACCTGTTGAACAGACAACAGTTCATAAGAAAAAAATATCAAGCTTTAATTCTGTTAATCAAAATCTGTAATGAAATATCAAGTCTCATCAGATCAAATACTCAAAGATAATCCTCAAACGAATAACTGATAATACCTCGAAGCCACGAGACTGCAACCGCGTATAAAAATCATCATCTTCTCCACCCCAGCCATAAAAGATGTTGGAAAATCCATTGACTTTTTCGAATTGAGTTCGTGTCAAAGCAATAGCACCACCGAAAAGACCTTTATATGGTAAATTGTATCTGAATGTATTAACACTGGAACTCATATGCCTTGGCAATTTCGTACACGCATAAATATTATCCGGATTTTGTGGTATCAAGTCGATGTCATGAAATATAAAGCAGTGAAAATCGTTGATTCTAGTTGCTTCCTTATATCCAACATTGAATAATTTTGCTCTATTAAATTCACGCATTGGACTTTGTTCAACAACAAATATTCGATAATCCAAGTTTTGAGCTTGGAGGAATGGATGAATGTAATTCATAAATATCGCAAGTTGCTCCTTGCGTTGACGGTATGGTAATATTATTGCTACATTGAACATTGGATGACAATTGAGTGGTTTCCATTGCCCACCGGGTAGTATACCAAGTCTACGTGCCATCACAACGGGATCATCGGGTGGATTTTTGTTCGGATAAAATAGGTTCGATGATGAATGTCCAGTGATCGTAATGGTACACGAGTTATCTTTGTGTTCAAATGACTTCTCCAATTCATCATATATATCTTCAGTTTTAATATAATTGTAATGTGATGCAAATCTATTTGGATCTAGACAAAATCGTAGTGTTATCAATACCGCTAACAAGTATGATACACCGCGTACATATGCAAACACTGATGAGAACTTTTTCAGAAAATTCATAAAATTCCTCGACATTTCAATTTGTTTAATAACAATCCTCTCACACGTTGAATGAACTAATGTTTATGTTACATACACACATTATCGAGACGCATTGTTCCTAATCCACGTGGAAGTCTAAATAGTAAATGACAATATCATGATAACACCATTAGTGTTGAATATACACTATTGCCAACTGGCGGTGAAGTCCATGAACTAGCTTGATATGTTTGACAATTCGAACTATCAACTACAATGTGACTTGTACACTTGTATGAACCAAAAACTTATATAGTTCTAATAGGATACTGGGTCAACGTATAGTTGGTGAATAAAACAACGACATACAAATGTACCCCTTCAACCAAATTCATATATATTTTCTAACCATTTCAACAGTCGGATTTCGATTGCACGTATCAACTAGTGAAATGCATAACACTCGCATGTACAATTTTCTTTTGAACATAGTTATAACTGATTCATGCATCTGTGAAATATAATTTTTCCATCTTACTATATTTCGTATGTATTTGTACTGGACATCAATTCTGATAATATGTACAAATGTACTGGATTGTACATTAATGAACTGACACAGCTTGTGCCACATTGGTGTCAACTGTTGCTTTAGGTACTTGTAAACTTTCGAAAATCTCCAAAGTGTCTTGGACAAATTCGTTGATCATTTTGTGTGTATGCTTTGGTGTTGGTGCTAGCCGTAATCTCTCTTCACCTTTTGCAACAGTTGGATAATTAATTGCTTGAATGTAATGACCTTTTTCACGTATTAATGCATCTGCTATTTGACTACACAAGAGTGGATCGCCAATCTGAAAATAGAATTATGATTAAACTTCATAAGCTCATGCTGATCTCAATATTCATATCGTTATATTCTGTGAAATGGGGGAAGTACCTTTATTGGAATGATATGCGACGGTGACGGCAGAAGGGGAAGACCGGCCATAGTCAACATTGATTTCATATAGGCAACATTTTCTTGATGAGTTTTCCTCAATGAACGACCTTCGTCTGAAGATAAAATATTGATGGCAGCCATGGCACCATAAAGTACCGTTGGTGGCAGTGACGTTGTAAAAATAAATCCAGCAGCATAACTTCGTATCATGTCAATTAATTTCGTTGATCCAACAATATATCCGCCAACATTGCCGAATGCTTTTCCAAGAGTCCCTGATATTATGTCCATTTTATCCAACACCCAATCACGTTCACCAATGCCAGCACCAGAAAAGCCATACAATCCGACCGCGTGGACTTCGTCAACAAATGTTAAAGCACCGTATTTTTTGGCTACATCACACATTTCCTCAAGAGGACATATGCTTCCATCCATGGAATGTACAGTTTCAAAAGCTACTATTTTTGGTATTGAACGATCAACACTTGCTAACAACTTCTCAAGATGTTCCACATCATTGTGACGGAATATGTGCTTAGGTACGTTGCTATTCCTAATTCCTTGTATCATTGACGCATGATTACCAGCATCAGAAAATATATGACAACCAGGTAAACTCTTGGCTAATGTGAATAATGTCGAATCATTTGCCACGAAACAGGAAGTAAATAATAATCCTGATTCTTTCTTATGCAATTCTGCAAGACGTTTCTCCAACATTTCATGGCCAATTGAATTGCCCGAAATATTCCTCGTACCACCAGCGCCAGCACCAAATTTATTCAACGCTTCGCGCACAGAATTTGTCACAACTGGATGACGTGACATACCAAGATAATCATTAGAACACCATACAGTAATTGGTTTCTCACCCCATGAATATTCCACAGCACTTGGAAATTCTTGAGCAAGTCGATTGACTTTTTTAAATACTCGATATGAATGATCCTCCTTTTTCTTCATTATCTGCTTATGGAAAAAGTCCTCATAAGGGAATTCATTGCCATTATTGTTAGGTGGTGACGTTAAACTTATAACATCTTCTTCAACAGCTGCACTCGTCTTCTTGACGACATCAGGTTCCTTTGATAAGAAAGGACATTGATTAACAGCAGTACCAATATCATTTGGCTCACTGTTGCTGTCGTTGAATGTACTTGACAAACGTGACATGACTGGGCAATATTGTCGGTAATTAGTGATCAACGATGCTCCATAATTTCGGACATAGTTTGCTGATAGGCGGGTTAAGAAAGGGCACGGCATTCTCCACAATTTTCCTATAACGTATTATGAATTATTTTATTCAATAATTATTGACGAATGAATTAATACAAAAATAAATTGAGAAGATTCACATAAACATAACACTCTAGCGATGGATAAAAACATTCATACATTGATAGCGTGATGTTACATAAACTGGCATCAAATATTGCAAAATCATTACGGTTGTATGCGATAAATCAAGGACTAAAGACTGCGGTCAATTGTGATTATTCCGAGTGAAAGTGTGTTAGTTTGAGTTGTGCAACGAAATGAAAGTTTTTATCACCACCACTATATTCAGTTTGGAATTTATTCATTACCTTTGGATCCACGAATGAAGAGATGATTGATATGTTTTACTCCTCTTTGTATAAACTGAAATTGAATGAGAAAATGAAATTTCTTATTGCAATTAGTGATAGTTAATGAGGGCACGTTGGTGACGTTAATGTGCAACTATTTTTTGTAGGTCCTGTCAAGGCTCCACCTTCATGAGTGTCTCGCGAAACTGTGACGGATCTATCGTTGACCTACCGTGTGTCGTGTCTCCCCACTGTCAAATCACCTTCAACGCCTGGTGTGTATATAGATATATGCATCAAGGTGAGACAATTCGGCAATTCGAGATATCGATAGTCGAATTAGTCCAGTTCAATTTGAATTTTTACCCGGGAGAAAATGATTGAGGATAATGAACAGCGTCCATTTCTTGTTCATGCAATAATTTCAACAATATTAAAATTTTTATGGATATTCCATAGGATTTTCATCTCTTTCATGATAATTATCAGAAATTTGATGAAATGATTACGGTAAGTAGAAAAATTCATTCAGTGACAATTTGAAATTCTGGAAAAAACTGCACTGACTTCAGCAGAAAATATTCGAACGGGATATTGAATTTCAGAAATTTTTTCTGTATCCGATAACTGTTCGACGATAAGATTAGCACGAAAAAATCAATTATTCATCTGGGATCAGTTGAGCTATTGTTCAGTGAGTGATTTATTCCGATCATTTACGTCACAATGTATGAAATTCACGTGGATCAGTCGGTGGACTTTGGATTCCGAACACATTTCACTAGCACTATGCAGATTCTTGAAGAATATTCTTCTCTCACGTGCGTATCAAAATTTTTCAGGACATGTCAATAATCACACTGCACTATTGTAAGAATGAGTTTAAGTAACAATGGAAATTGTATTTGTGGACATGACACAATGAGGAGAATATTTTTGGAACTGGAGTAAGACTCTCGTTGTTATTTACCATTTTTCTCGAGGTTGATTGTTATGCTCAAACTGCAATATCGAATGATTGTTGAACGTCGAGTTGAATACAGTTGTGAACGCGAAGTTGAATTTTGGAAAGCGAGAGAGAGTACACTGCTCAATTCACCTCGACTCAAGATGTTTCATGACAATGTGGAATTGGATTGTAACGGGAAATGTCTTCATTTTGAATGCTGACGTAAATCTATGTAAGTGTAAATCAATTGTAAAAAGTGGGGCAGCCATTCTCATAAATTGTTTCATCTACGTGATAAAACACACGTGAGATCATTTAGCCTTGAGATTGATTAATTCATTAAGTTTCCTCGATTCTAAGGATCAATCAATGCATAAATTACACGAGTAGACGGGAAAAAAATTTACACGTTCTATAGAAATTATATAAGAAATAATTTTTTTCAATGATTCTATAGCGAAGATTTCAATCAATGCGATTCACTCTATCAGAATTCATCCTTTGATTCGATAAATTTGATGGAATTCCATCGTTGATATTGAAAAAGATGAAGTTAAAGTACATCAAATGAGATTATTTACATTGAATGAATATTTGATGAAATCGATAATCGAAATGGTTCACCATGAGACAATGGCAATATACATTTGAAGGAGTGCACGACACGCCAACTAGTATATCAATTGTTATTGAATAATTCTTGTGTTCGATGGCAATATCTAAGAGAATTCACGAATCAACAGTGAAAATTCAAAGCAGCAACAGTCGAATATTATTCAATTCCTACATTACCTACACTATTCAGTCTATTATCGCGTTCTTCTACTCGCAGTACTTTACCTCTTGCTCCATCTATTTAATTACATTGGAAACCACAGCATATTCGCTTTCTTATCAGTCGATAATAAATTTTTGACCAACACAAAAAATTCCTTCCCAGCAGGAACGAACAAAAAAATTAAAGCTTTCACAAGTTGTTCGTTTATTTGATGAAACTCCAAATAAGTGGAAAATAAAAAATCATCAAATACATAATCGAACATAGAAATAAACTCAGCAAAATATTGTGAGTTTTTCCACGTATCTTTTCACAATAAATACAGGAAATTGAAAATTTTATTGACATGATCATTATTTCAAATGAATAAACAAAAATCAGAGCAGGAACATTTATCATATCCATCAAAAGATGAAATATATGCACATACACATATATGTTCAATGTATGAATGATATGGTTGGCGTCGGCGCGCAAGAAATTCTCACAGCGATGCGCCCTCTTTTCATTGCGGTTAATTCTTTCTCATGGTCATCCATTGCAGAGATCTCATAGCGCACAGTCCAGTCTTTATTAAACTATCCAGTCTCAATTTAATCGTGTGAAGGAAGGAAGAACGAAAGAAAAGAATATAAAAAAATAAAATTTCAATAAATCAGTTACATCTGAGTAGAATCATTCGAATTTTGTTTGATTGACAAATCACTCCTCATCTCTTGTTCCAACAAGAATTGTCATCGCATCTGACAGCAATAACAATCCACACTATCACTTCGTGAGTGCTGTCAAAAATTTGAGTAAGTCACCGTTGACTTGTGCATGAGATAGAAAAAAATTTTTTGATCAACATTACAACATAAGGCAAAGTCCTAGATCTATTTCATGATAGAAATTAATGAAACACCAATTCTACTCTTTCATTAATAGCACCCATTTAATTTTTTATCATTGATGAAATCAAATGTCTTGACTTATGATTGACAGTCATTTGAATGAAAACGTCACACTAGAAACTACGTCATGCGTGGAAGCAAGATCGATAATACAGAGCATGCTATTGTTCCACATTACTGTGAACTCAAAAGTATCTTTATTACACCAATGCCAATTTTCCATATGAATTATTTCATGCACAAAGGAAATTCTTTGCTTGATAATTAATAATCTCGATGTCACACATCAAATGAAATCCATATACTTCCTGCACAATTTATCATACTCATTAAATTTTGAGAAAATATGAATTAAATGAGCTCATTTATATTACAAAATGGATGTTAAAAATTTATTTATACTCTCACCCATAAATCTTTGGCTTTATCATGCCATTGATGATCAATCTGATATAAATTATCACACTATGACAAGCCAAGTGATATACCATGATATTGGAATGTATTCATGTTTGTACAAATACACCAGCGAAAACAAATGATAGAAGTGTTAAGTGTGGATCACACCCAGTTGACTGAGGATGAATCATCAGCATTTAAAAAATCAGATGTAAACAACATCACCAAGGCCATTCATTTGTTTTTGTTTCATCATTGTGCTCAGTTTTTGTTTTTCAACATTGCAATTTATGTGAGTCGTTGAACTGTATGCATCGAACGTGGAATCATTTAGCCCTTTGTCTCTTGATCAAATCGTTGATATTTCATTGCTTTCTTCTGTTTTTATTTTTCATCTCTCTTATCTTGGAATCAGACAAACAGTTGTAGATCAATAAAGAATATTTTTTTCTCGAGTTGTTTTTCTAACTCCATATCATTCTCGTTTGACATTACACATACTGAATGTGTATTATTACCCTTGTAATATTGTGTTGAGTAATTGAGGACGATTCCAAAGACCAAATCGTAAGTGGTGACTGATGATAAATAAACCATTTTAACGATGCTGCGCATTGGATGTTCAAGACAAAGCAATAATACAGACTAGTTTTATGCTTTTGTTTTTGCTCCGGATTTAATTTTAGCTTCAGATTATTTAATGGTTTCCGCGTCGTTAACTTGGATGAACTTCAACTCTTTTAAATTTCATGTTTATTTAATGTTAAGTAATAATTTTTTCATTTTCTACTGATAATATTTTATGATGCCTGTGATTGGAGTGAGTGAAGTATCATAGTCATCGTTAATTTTAAATTGTCGATTTGTGTCTATAATAAAATAATATAAATTTCAATGTAGCTTATGAGTGTTATCAAAATTTATGGATGAATAATTTTGTTTTGGATTCCATTTCAAATATGAAGATGTTTTATTGCTATGAATGATTTTATAGAAGTCTATTCATGGAAGTTATTGTTCTAGTTCAGAATTTATCTTCGAACTCTCATTTCAACATCTTCGCTAGAGTGAAATTAATTTAAAAAGTCATTTTCTAATATTTCTCAATATTCATCAAGAGAAGATTAGATATATTGGTTATCATTATCGAAAACAAAATTATCGCGATAATTTTGAGGTTATTCATGCGAGTTTCAATTACTTTGATGATCCTCATTCATTCGGATGGATCAACTGACCCCAAAAAGTTATGATCATTATTTTCATGAATATGATCTCTGTGACCTTCACGTAGTGAATAGATTTAGTCACAATCATCAGTACATCTATAAATAAGGATACTCAGAATTTTTCTATTTGTCACGTCTTACTAATGGTAATGGAAAATAGATAACAATTTTGAATGAACAAAAACACAAATGCCATCGATCACGAATAATTGTTTGTTTCAGAAAGTAATAAAGGAATATTTCGTGTAATTTCATAGCTAAAACATTTCACAGATATCACGTGATGTAAAAATAGCTGAAATGTAAAATCGAGAATGAAAAGATAAAAACGTGAAAGACAAAATAATTCACACGAGTAGATAAATATTATCATTCAATTTTCATACTTTCTTCAAAAATATGTTTATTTTTTTTTCTCCGTTTCTTTACATATTTATATACATCAATGACTTCACATTTCCATTTCTGTCGATGTATATACAAAGGCTTACTACGCAAAATGAAACTTAAATGGACCTCAATGCGTTCAATATTTCTCTGTCATAAAGCTCTGATTACTTTGTGATAGTATTAATGACAAGAGCTGCTTTATTCCCCATATTATCACAGAACAAATATTAACATTGAATAATTCACATCCGTGATCTGGAAATCTCCGTGCCGAATATGAATAACAAACATTATGTTAATAAAAAACAAACTATTGTCGTGGAATAATACAGTGTGATTCTTTTTGTAAATACTCTGTGAAATACATGAAACTCATGATCTAATTTTAGAAATATCCCACTAAATTTAAATAATAAAATTAATCTTCAATTTCATATTTACAAATGCAACAAAATAGAATAAATAATTTCAAGGTTGATAATATTATTTTTTTCTGCATGAATTGACATCAATTCTTTGTGTTTATGAAACATAATTATTCAACATTCAAATGTGCATGTTTGAGGAAAAAAATCAATTGAATGACAGATGAAAGAAGTAAACATGAAAATATTTTCTATTTTTGTGGGTCCGGGATCTGGAAGGGTCAGTAATATTTCTACAAAACGAGTATCAGTATGGAAACGTGAAAGAGCAGTTATATTATACATATATCGTTCGCATGAACTCACCCATGTTGTGTGAGCACGCGGATGAACGCTGATGTGCACGTGATTCCAGCGTGGTTAAGCCGCGGCATCGACCGTTTCTCCCACTATATTCTCTCCTTTCTACTCTGTATTCTATCACCATCAATTCATCACAACGATGTATGGATGTATTTACAGTCTTTGTTTAAACTTTTCGTTACTTTGATACGTGATATTTCATTGCTATTTTCCATATTACTCTCTAATATTATCTTCCAATATTTCAGTTTCTTATATGTATATTCGATGGCAGTTCATATTAGAATTCGATTAACGATAAAACGATGTTTATCTTCAGTTCTCACCTTGGAATCCATGTGATCTAATCGTTCACTGTTTGAACACGACCAGATATTCTCTTGTTTTGATATTTGAGCCTTGAATTTAATTATGGATTGAATTATTAATGATGTGTCTTTACATAATGAGAACATGAAAATTGTGTTCTTCTCTGTTGATTGACAGAAAAATTGTAATATGAATTATTCATTTTTTGTACGCGTTGGGTGCATGGCGATCATAATTTATCTTTGGTTGGAATAATTTTGAAGATGTAGTTCAAGGAGATATTCACACTCGAGACTTCGTGGCTTGGAAAACTCTTGACATGCATTTTTCATAGTATAAAAGTTAATTTGGGACTTGTGACCTCCATAAATTTTCTAGTTGTTAGATATGTTGATTGTATAATTCTTCTGAAAAAGTCAAAGATCTTGTTGTTACATCATTGAAATTTCGAACGGATGTCATATTTTTGATATGAAGGTTAACGCAATTAGTTCCTGTACATTTTGGAACATGAGCAACCATGATCAGTTTGAATGTTGAAGGCCGTCGAAACTCGTAAACAGTTGAATATAAATGTTCCTGAATTTCCGTATAATTTGCGACAATATTTATAAGATTCTACTGGAATTCGGGTTTATCTCCAACCAGATTCGAAACATTGTCTCTATTGAATGAGCGATTCACTCATAACATTTTATGCCAATTAATTGAAATGGAAAAGAAGACTGACAAAAATATCCGTCAGGATTTTTCTCTCTTCTAAGATTTATTCGCACTCTTTTACGGTTTCACGTTGTTGAAGTCGTGAAAACGAATTCATCACATCCACAGAGAAAAATAAAAGTCTGCAAGACAATTTTCATTTATTTTTCTCATTATCTTCTCTCCCAGAATGTCAAATTGTATTGCAACTTTCAGAAAACATTTTGTTTTCGTTATTTGATGTATTTTTATATTATCTACACATTTCTAATCACCGAATATGTAGACAAATGTATCAAAATACATGTGTGTTTGTATACACATGACATACGCACGGCATGTGAAAATAGTTTCACAGGCAAAGCACGAGCGTTCGTCGTGTTCAACGCAAAACACGATTGCGCCCCACTCACACTTGCATTTGTCATATTTCTTCGTGTGCGTGCTACACAATGAATCGCATATGGCTTATATAAAAGCATGCGTGCACCAGGCACTCGAGTTAGTATATTTCATGCACCTGCTGTGTCAATATCGAGAATTTAATACCGTGCAGTTACCACAATAGGAGAATTTTTTCATTATTGTGTTAAGGCAAGCGATTCCGATTCAATTTTGAACTGAAAATAATCAGTATAAACAATAAAAATCAAACGGATGTTTGAACAGTGTTGAATAAGAAGAACAACCAATCGTGTCACGACGCGAGTTGTATATTAAAATTGTTTATCGTTAAATTGTTAAGTTTATTTTGTATTGACATACTAAACAACATGCCAATTGAAGTTGTATCAGTTGGGACACCTACATGTGCACCTTGTAATTCATCAAGCAGGTATATATCAATAGCATAACTTTCAATAAATTTCCGAACCCCTTGATTTCATTGCCCAATCAATTTTTCCATCGATCTGTTATCATTTCCGTATATTGTCACCAATGTGGACGTCAAGATGAAAATTGAAGTGGAAAAGAGTAATATTCACAACCAATTTAACTTTATTCAGTTTTTGAACTTCTCAACTAATCAGTGATGATGTGAATATTTGCTATTGTTGATGGGTGAAATTAATTACGAGATGATTCAGAAGGAATAATTGAATCTTGTTTCATTTTTTCTAGCAAATCCAAGAAGATGAATAAACTTTGTCGTCAATTGTCAATCGAGAGTCCGAGTGTGAGTGGTCGAGACTGTGTATTCAGTTTTGATGTACCGGTACCTGAAGTACCAGTTCATGGTGCCAGAATACGTGTTGTTTGTGCTGGTGCTTGTTATCATCCACGACGCTCACCAAGTTTGACAAGTTTATCATCAATGTCAAGCTCGAGTAGCCTCGTCACAGAAACATCAATTGAATGTGACTTCCCAGTATCAATGCCACATCATGGTGTACGTGATGCTGCATTATTTCCGGGATATGAAGTTGCTGGAATTGTTGAATCACTTGGCACAGGTGTTGCCGATGATTGCAATTATAAAATTGGCGATCGTGTAATACTCTATCCATTTGAGGGGATTCCAAATGGTTACGTCGAATATCTCGTGGTACCGGATCTCAAGTATCTAATTAAGGTGCCAGACACAATGCCTTTAAGTATTGCTGCCATGTTGCCAGCTGGTGCTTTGCTCGCTATGAATACTGTCTTTGCAGCTCATGAGCACGTCCAGGTAACTTTTCATTTCTTCATGCGCTTAGTGAAGGAGATATAGAGAACTGCGGGGATGAGACAGATTGATCCTTTGTCTATCGTAATTCGAAATGAATACTCATTCATTATTTATTGTTTTTAGCAATTGGTGAAGGAACGAGGTGATGATGGAGTTTGTAAAATACTCATTGTTGGGACTGGTGGCCTTGCCCTGTGGACATTAAGAATTGCCGCTTACTATTTTCATAACATGCAGGACAAAGTAACAATTACTGTTGCTTCATTGAGAGATGATGGTCTACTAATGGCACAGGAATTCCAACAGTAAGTAAATGCGATACAAAGAATGGTTTCGTTGTCTCTCTGCGATATTTGTTAATAATATGTACTTCATAATACGCTGATATTTCAAATCTTGTTGGTTTGGTAAGTTATTCTCCGTGCAATATGATAGAGTCTTATCAATTTTATTGTATTTATCTCCGAGCATGATCACTGTAAACACTCAAAATATTCAAAATAACAAGAATCAAGAATTTGATACTGAGATAGGAGACTATCATTACACATTCGGTGATACGTAAATGTTTTTTTTATTATGGTGGTATTGAAAAGTAGAAGTCAAATGGCTATTGAAAAGATCCTATTAGACTTTTAATCGAAACAATATAATTTTTCAAATAAATATGTTTCTGAACTGTTACTTAGCTGAAGGGTCGATTATGAAGATCGATAATCGTTATAAAAATCATTAGTGCGCGAAATAGAAATAAACTGAAGAATGTGAGATAAGTCAATAACCTCTATTCATATGTAACTCTCACAATTAATAGTGACACAATGGATGTTCAACCAATCTCTATTCGTTTCTCTAATCAACATCTTTTTTCTTTGCTACAGTATCAACGTAGTCGAATGGAATGAAAGACTCTACGAGAAGCAACTGATTGAACGGACAATGGATGCATGTCAAGGACAATGCGATGTTGTCATTGATTTTGGTACAACATCAAGAAGTCTTCATCGCAGTATGCAATGTTTAAACAAGAATGGCGTTGTATTTGTCATAAAAGATGTAGCAGATCGCTTATTACCTAAATTCAGTAAACGTGCTGAGGAACGTCAGCAAAGTATAAAACCTGTTGAGCCGGGTTCACTCGAACAACTTGGCGAACTTGTGCAATTAGTTTCATCTGGTAAAGTTGAACCACCACCACATACAGTTTATCCAGCTGAAGAAGCAATGGACGTTGTCCATAAGCTTTGTCACTCGGAAATACAAGGCCGAGCCATTCTACGCTTTTATCCCGCGGATTAGATACATCGTCCTGTGGAAGATGTGAATGAATATATTTAATCATAACATTATATGAAATGAAGTGTGTGAGAAGGAGAAAAAAAATTTGACATATTATTAGAGGAAGATAAAGCTGCCATTTTATGAGGTCCGAGCTCTGTTTGTCAATTGAGAGGCGCATAAGAGAAGGAGATTGATATATTTATTAATATGGAGAAGAGAATATATTGAAACGAGATTATATAAATACGTGTGATCCCGAGGCACGATGATGATATTATCGGAATCGAAAACAAGAAAGGAGTTAGTAATATCGAGTATAAATGCAAAACATATAACAAGTAGTTTGGATTAAAAAATTTTGATATAAACTGAAGGCAATTTATTCGGACATTCTGCATAGGAATATTCTAACTATGGTATATATTTTACGTATAATCATTTATATGCCAGACAGTGTGGAATATTCTGAATGGATTTTCCCTGTGAATGTATTCGATATCCGAAGTTCGATATGACGATAACTATAAAGATATGACACCACATACAAGAGCAAAAATTGGCGCAAGGCGGTCATATATTCACGTCCAGAAAATACATTGAATTTGATGTTATTATGATCAGAACAAAATTTTCAGTTACGATGGATGTCCAAAACGAAGTTGCGTCTATGCTATTAATTGTTTTTCTTATCATTCGACAATTGTATGGTCGAATATTTAGGAGTCGTGCCACGAGGTAACACATAATCATGAATGTTGATAATCCTAGATCAGTATTTTATAACATTTTAGTTCATTAGATACATATTTCTGATAAGGCAGAGGTAATCAAGATATGAAGCATTAAGAAAAAAAGCCATTTCAATAATCAACGTACCTTTATAAAGACTGGAAGTTTGTTCAAGAATATTTGTTATTATGTTGATTTTTCTTTAATTTTTGATTTGTAAGTGATATCAAACGTAGTCAAGAGTACATGCGGAGTAGCCATGTCGCCAATTCAAATAATATTTGTTTCAACGTTAATTGTATCATATATAATCTGTCAAGATATGAATACATTTTTTATTGGAAAATACCAAATAATTCTGCGAATTGATCTCATAAAACGTCATTTATTTCAATTGAATGTTGAAACTACAATTTCCATGCACGAATTGTTAATATATCCGCTTTCTCGAAAAGAATTCTTGCATTACACATCTGATTCCACCTCCATGTTGACATGGGAAAAGTCGGAACATTTTTCGTATTATTCATCTTCGAATCCAATTTATCTTCATAATATTGACATGTCAAACTTAATCCGAATGAATTATACAGTTTCGGTCTATTGGTTTGTGAAGAGCACACAATATAACCGTCTGTGGAAAGAAATTCAATCAAGAGCTGGAGATGCTGATGAATACTTCTCCGAGATCCAAGAGCAATTAGTGAAAAGAGGAAAATGGCAGGATTGTACTGCGGCGGTAGCAGTCTCACTCACTGAAAGGCTGAAAATAAAAATACCAAAGCTTTTTTACCTCAATGATCGTATTCATGAACTTGAAATTTCCATCTGGCCAAATGATGTCGAATTTCTGAATTTGAAAAATTCTCTCGCATAAAATCTCATTGTTAAAAAAAATGGAATGTATTGAATAGTATTCAAATTTCTCGCGGATTCTTTAACAATTTGAGTGAATATGTCACTCGATAATATTCGATACTTGAATCGAATATTATTGGATGTGATTGATGCCTCATATTCATTTTCCCGCCATTTATTAGGCGGGAAGAAGCAGACCTTTATATGCGTTCTGCGCAGCGCCGTTCTTTTGTTTCTTTTTTCACCGCTAATATTTCGTGTGTTATTGTTGCACACTCGAAAATTGTATGGTGCAAATACTCATATTGATTACAATGTTTTTTCATGAAGTGTAACGAGTGTCCTTTTCGCTTCGACCAACTTTTACCCCTTTCTATAGTCGCTCGATTTCATTGTCACTCGTTGCTTCAGTGTTGTGACAACAGTCGACAAGTGTACATCTATCTCCATTGTGTATTACGCTGCTTGAACAATTTCAATATAATCTTTTTTTTTTCTCGGTCGTTATCACAGATGTGGGATTTTATGAGATGCGGACGTTCCTGTTACCAAGTAGGTGAGGTTTTTAATCAATTTTGTTTGCATCATCCATTCTTGTACCCAAGTAGATGAATATGATGCTGTTGATCGGCCTATCTCACCAACCAAAACGGGAATTTTTATTTTCCGTTCAAGTGCACATTGCAATTTCATTCATAGTTAAAATCATTTCAATATTCACCTCTCTGACCCAAGAATTATTCAACCAGTATTTTGAAGTGAGGAGGTAGGTAATTGATGAATTAATTGAAGTGAAAAAGTTAACAATCGTGAGAAGACATGATAGCTAGACAACCCTAGTTTTATTCAAGCTTCCTAGTTATTTTCAAACAAAAATATCGTGGTATCATATTTGGGTGAACAGTTATTCATAATGTGAGTCTATGCCTCGATGGAATCATTTTCAAAATTCTGTCATGCGCAATACATTGAAATATGCCGCCGTGGTTTTGATGACCTGGAGAATGGAATCGAGGATATTAATTGCAAAGTGATAGACAGAATAATAACAATCTCTAATTATCAATGAGACAGTTCTCTGTGAATGGTAACATACCGAAACGAAGCCATTATATGACAACTCCATCAAACCACCTGGGTTAATTTTGGGGAACTTTGAGTGACTGCGATAATTAGAAGAAGAGCTCTAGCATTCCGCGTTGTCAGTCGATACCAATCAATCATATATACAGCCTCTCTTATATCCTCGAACTGTTAATGAGAAATATATTTGTTGAAAGGTCTCATAATTAGTAACCAACCACTCATGACAAACTTACCTGTTCCTTCAATATCTCACCAACGTAACAGAATATGAAGAATCCACCAACGAATCCTTGGAGTAATATTAAATAAATGATTGCACCGAAAGTTTCATTATGATTCCAAGCCTGTGGTAAAGGAATTTTCAATTCATTATATTATCCTGAGGTTCATCTGTATATTTCTATTCCTCATACCATCAATGCATAATATTCAGCGAGACAGATGAGATAGAGAGCTTCAAGTATAGAAATCAAACATATCTCACGTAAACATTTTTCAACATAATGTGAAAATCTGGATGAAAAATTGTTTTTGTTTCTGTGAAATTTTTGGGTGATTTGATTGAGTGAATAATCAAAGAAGTGTTTTTACGAAGGTTCAATTTGTCAACTTACTCAATTATTTTATGATTGATGTCGATCACTTTTGACATGTGGTTATTCTGTCCAAGTGTGTCTTGAACTTCCATGAGCTTCTTCAGTTCCAATGACATGATTTGCTTTTGACTTGATGTATGTGTAACAAATAATATAGCTAAATGACATGAACCAAGTGCAATTGTGCAAACTACGACTCCTACTGCAATGTGGGCGGTATACAATATCTCATAGATAGGAGTGATTTGATCGTCAAGTATCATTTCAGACATGGGATATACCAATAATCTTCTGGTTGAGTTTTTAAAAATGGAAACGATGCTACCAGGTAATAAGGGCATCATAATTTGATGTGATATTCCACCGCAAAACATAATACTTCCACAAAATGTTGTAATTGTCTTTCCTTTTTTCATGTTTTGGATCATAATGTCAGCAGTGTTCTTATTATTTATTTGACACCAATCTTGTTCGATCTGCACGATACATTTCCGTATATCACTTCGACGACCGATGATCGCTGAGTATTTCAACGCACAAGCAATAGCAGCTCCTAACGGACCGAAGTAAGCTAATTTTATTTCCAAACTTTCAAACCAGAATAATTGGATATTCGCAGGAATAATAGCAAATGCGAGTAAACTCTGACAGATCAAATGCATCATTACAGATACGCGTTTTTCTGTCATAGTTGTATTTTTTGTTATCATTGGCCACACTCCAAGAAGTGAGAAAATCCATCGGGTTTGCGTTGTTGCTATCATTCTTGACTCAAAATTATTCGTTTCATTCATTTCGTTTTTATCTACTTTGAACTCGGAACAACTCATGGAATTGCATCAACGAGATGTGAGAAACAAGTGCGGAAACGAGAGTGGATGTGATATTAATATGATAAGAATATAAAATCTTACGCTTGCGCATTTCATTACTCTCTTGTTATGGTTAATAATTGATGGGGCTGAATTGGACATAATTATAATCATGGGCAGTTTGGATATCATCAATATCTAGAGTGCTGGAATTTTGAGGGAAGAATTTTGAGGGTAGAACACTTCAATTGCAGAAACTCAATAATTTCAATTTAAGTTTTGGAATGTAGCAAAGTTGTGAATTTTTTTTACTTCCACGGTGCTATAGACTCGCGTTATTTCCACCTCTTTCTATAGCTTCAGAACTCCACATTTATAGCTGCTCATATCGTTAGTACCGCAAGTCTAATCGACCAGGTCGGACACGTAACTACCAGGTATGACAATTGCTATGTTAATTGGAATATCAGAAATTTCATCCTGTTCCCTTTTATTTACCGAGTGATGGGATATTCCACGAAATTCTTTACCGTTGAACATTTTTGTAATCGATATGAGAATTCGTTCGGGGATGAGTAAAAAATTCCAGTGATTTGAAACAATTTCAACAGTCGCGAATATTTTTTATCCGAAGAAAAATTATCTCTCATACAGTGTAATCATTATGGACAATCCGGATCACGAGTTTGTATTGTATTCAAGCCATTCCTATTCGCAACATATTGAAATATGCAGCACTAGTTTTTGTTACCTATGATAAAAATTTTCTGATATTACTCACAACTCAAAGAAAGACTGGGACAGAGAGACTTACTGAGACGAAACTGCTGTATGATAATTCCATCAAACCACATGCAGTTATCACTGGGGGATGCTGCATCACTGAAATAATAAATGTTAAAGCCTTCACATTTTCCCGTGATAGGTGACACCATTCAATCATATAAACTGCTCCCCCAGTCTTCTGAAACTTCAGTAAATCAAGGAGTATGAAAAATTAGTTCATTTCACAGAATCGATATTTATTGGAAATTGTCTTACTTGCTCTTTCGATATTTCACCAACATGACAGAATATGAAAAAATTGCCAATGAAAGCTTGAACGACAATGAGATAAATGACAGCACTGGTGATTTCATTATGTTTCCATGCCTAGAATTGAACATCTTTCTTTGAACGTTTTTTCATCGAATCAATTATCAATTACTGGGTGTGTTTATACAAAGCTCATACTCTCCTCTCTGTAAACTCAATAGAAGTTGTATGTTAAAGGTTTATGAATTTTTTTCATGGTGGCTTTCAAAAAATAAAAAATTTTGTACTTCATTAATTTTCCTTCATTCTGAGAGCTCTATTTTATGGTTTCATTTGTAGGGGCGTTTCATCAAGGAACTCATCATTCATGTAAAATATTTCAGTCTTACTGTCATTATTTGAGTATTCACCAAGAGTGTGTCAAATGTTCATACCGTTATCGAGTAATATTCAGCGAAACAAATGAGAATGAGTGCTTGTAGCGTGGCAGTCAGGCAGACTTCTCGCAAAGATTCCTCGACATTCGTCGCTAATCTACGTGGGATATATTCTGATTATGTAAAGTGGACTGATATTCTCATTAATCGGGACAATCAAATGAATATGATGGTGTCAATTAAGTAGAAAAATTGTCATCTATACATTGTTTGTATTTATAAATCGCGGACCTATTCACATAAACATACTTTATGATTTTATGATGAAAATTTATAATTTCTCTGCAATGTTGGTTTATTTTCCTCTCATCACAGTTCTTCAGATCTGTGATAGTATTCAGCCTCGATATCATTATTTGATTTTGTCCCAAGAGATGAGATATCAAGAACAAACTCAAATGACAAGACGCAACTTCAATTGTGCAAACAATTATGCAAGTTATAGTATGACTGGAAAACATTATTTCATACACTGGGGTGATTTGGTCGTTGAACATTTTTTCATAAACGGGGTAAATCAATAATCTCTTAGTTGAGTTATCAAGAATAGAAACAATGCTACCAGGCAAGTTTGGCATCATAACGTGATGTAATATCCCACCGCAATACATGACAGTAGCACAAACAGTAGTAATCCTTCTGCCGTTTTCAAAACTTCTCAACATAATTGTTCTTTCACTCTCATTTGAAACTTCTCTCCAATCTTTTTCGATCTGCGAAATGCACTCTTTAATTTCTTTTCGTCGATTGATGATTGCGAGATACTTCAACGAGGAAGCAATGGTAACGCCCAATGGTCCGAAGTATCCTAACTTTATTGCCAGATTTTCCATACAAAACAATTGCATGTTCGCAGGAATGATTATAAAAGCAAGCAGACTCTGGCAAAATGCATGGATCACTACCGAAATGCGTTTTTCCATAGTGGTTGTACCGTTTGTCATCATCGGCCATATGCCAAGTAATGAGAAAATGTATCTCGTTTGTTTTGTCACGTCTAGTTTCGATTCGAATTTGTCATTCACATCCATTATATGTCCCCAATGTGGTCCTATCAACAGATTGTTATGTCTCGTTTGTCGGGATGGTCGGAGATAACTGATAGCACATCAATGTTCGTGGAACTAGTCTAACGAGAGCATGAAAACAAACGCGTGCGCACATCTCATTCTTCTTTGGCTGGTATTAATAATGAATGGAACCCGATTAAGTTCGATCGACACCATAGTCCACAGGATCATGAAATATTAATAGAGATGAGTTTTGGTTACCCAGATGAGATATTGTTTGGAGTATGCAGTAAGAGATATTTTATTCATTCCTCTGTATTGAATTGAATCTCCAGCGCTATTAATTTGAACTGTTCCTACCTTTGCCTCTGCCCACCAATTTTTTTACACTCATGATCTGTTCTTTGGCTCTTTGAATTGAGATATCTATATTTTGGTCTATAGCCTCAGCACTTTCGCCACGTCTATAGTTG
>JABMBR010004516.1:0-24173 GCA_018881525.1 Meteorus sp. PSUC_FEM 10030008
GGGGGGGGGGGGGGGGGGGGGGGGGGGGGGGGCCACGGGAAATTTTCGGGTTTTACGTTGCGACCAAGCGTGAATTGTTATGTGGCTGTGGTGTATTTATGTGAGAGTATGTGACGAGTATGTGTAGTTGACTTCCCTGTTTCACCGCCCTGCTGTTCAAGCCACGAATTTTATCGCCATTGCTTTCGATCAATCGAACGGAAATGCATCCGGATTAAACACGCCTCAGAAATTTTCCCAATACACAACTGATTTTTCGTTTTTTCCTCTTTCAAATGTCGGAAAGAGGATAAATATATCACTGAATTCAAAGATAAAAAAATTGAAAATGGCTGAACTGTTACGCATATTGAATTTGTAGGTAAAATACACAAAATGGAGGTGTGGAAATTTTTCAGATAAATTTCCGAAATTGATACCTGCTGAAAATTGTGATGCAAATAATTTTTCATAAAATCGACTCGATTATCCAATCCATTGTCGAAAATTCGGGTAAAACTATCTATCGATTCTTTTTTATTACGAGTGGAATTCTTTCGAAAGTCACAATCGATCACTAAACTATTTGAAGATGAAACAAAAGAATCAAAAAAAAAATGGGTGTGCGATTAAAATCGATCGTACAAACGAGATTCTAAACAAGAAGTGCAATATCTCTTGTGAACGTGTGAGAAATCAAGCCTACGATTGTGATCTAAAATACCCGCCGGGCCAATGGCACATATAAACACCATACGGAAAAGTTGTTCACCGATATGCGCCTCGTGCCATCGAGGCCAATCTTCACACAGTCTTTATCGCATTCTCACCTCTCCTGTGCTCAAGATACAAAAGATAAAATGACGACACACATTTATTCACGCTACATTTTATATTCTACAAATACTTTTTCCTTTCTTCATTTTCCTAAAGAGTAAATCATTTAAATCTTATCCAAACTCTACATGACCTGCACACAAGAAAGAAAAGAATAAATATTTAATAAATGTCGACAAACAAAAAATTAATCCTGATATAAAAATTATAAATTATTCTCATAACGATGAGTGAAGAGAAGAAAAAAATTTCACACACCCTAAACTGTAAAAAGACTCAACGTGCTGCGGGTTGTCAATTATTGATAGTGAAATGTCTAAGACACATTTACTAAGACCCAAAAGTCTCTTGCTCGCTTTGGTGAGGCGATTAAATTGGTTATATAGAAAGGGAAATAAATAAAGTATGTGAGGGCAAAGAGGGAAGAAGTCTCTCAAGGTTAGTTTGAACCTCCATTCGATATAATCGGCTTAACAGCTCCCCTCTATCTTACTCATTCTTGCTCTGTCATCTCTCACAATTTTCGTTTATATAGATACATAATATAAATACACAACCACCCACTCTTTATGCACAACTTCTTTGCGGATAAGTCAAATTTACGAGGCGCTTTGGCTTTTGGATGACTCTGCCCATTCGCACACAATTTCACTCTTTACCATTTTCATTTATTTTATTCACCTATTCATTTTTTTCTTTTGCTCAACATCATTCTAACCTTTCTCATGTCATTACTGTCACACACACCATACACAATAATAATCCACACCGAATGAATGTCAATGTAAACACTTGAATCTCATAAATAGAATAAGTTTGATATTATAAATTCTAATAAAAATACCCAAAACACCCACGATGAATATTTTTTCATGAATAATGACGCAAGAGAGAATGGCCGAACGCATTTTGTGACACGGTCAAGTGTTAAGAGACGCACAATACATTCAAACAGAGAAGACGAAGAAAAAAATAGAGCGATATAGCTGGAAACCCACGAAGAAACGAAGTAGAAACTACCTAACCTCACTTTATCACTTTTCTTTTCGCTCGCTTCTCTCTTTGTCCTGAGCCTTCGTTCATTCTCTTTCCTTACATCTTGCTTGATGCGATAGTAATTAGCAGCTTTTCAGCAACCTCATCTCGCATGAAAGATTTACGCGCACGCGTAAACGTTGTCGACCTGACGGTAAGTGTCTTTCTCCGTCATTTTCTCTCTCTACATTGAACAGCTTTCGTCGCTTATTTTCCATCCAACCTTCCTCATTCTTGCACGTCATTCCTAAAGTGGCTTCAAATTCTTTTTCCTTCACGTAAGTTACCTGCCAACAATGAAAAATATATATTTTTTTTCAATTCTCTATCAAAGAAATTTTCTACATCCATCACAATTCAGCTTTACAACCATTGCTCATGCTAGCTGAAAATTTTCATTTCATCACGCAACAATCGTGAAACAATGGTTTGATTAAAAGAGCTTGCACACGAGTGAATATGTACATGTGTGTATGTATGATCTTCCGGATTACGCCCGAGCGCATTCTCAGCCGGGATAATAACGACACAACAACAACTACAATGATGTTGACAATCCTCTGACTCGAGATGAGACAGTCATGAAATCCCTTAGACGTGAAACGCGTGGGACGATTGATACGTCGTCGCGAGCGACAACCACAGCCACACACTCATTTCATCAGGGATATAAATACAATACACAAATATATCTATATACAAATAGTTATTCGCATTCCAAGTTCATCCACGCACCAAAGACCAATATGTATAAACATATATAATAAATTTCCACAGACTGGATTGAGACACACCATGAGGTGGGAATGTGTGCGCATATCTCTCGATTTATTAAGTGATTATATTACCCAATAAATTTAATTCAGATTTCTTCTTCGTATAGAATTTATAAACTGGGAAAAACACTTCCAAGTGTGAAGGAATTTTTACAAGAACATCCAATACATGACATGAGTCATCTTTGATATGTCAATATTTGTCAAGATTCTAGAGAATAATTTACAAAAAGTGCAAGTAGATTTAATTATTTTCTCTAGTAGAATAAAATTGTTGGATAATTCCGGTATATTTTTATACTCAAGAGATTCATTACTGTAATTGCTTCACGAATGTAATCACAAAGCTCAAATGGCAAAATGTTATTTAATCAACGCCAGAAATATGTAAACATCATTATTTTAGATGTAAAAATTTATCTGCGAACAGAGATGTGAATGAAAAGTGAATAAACACAAAGAAGACTCATGGAAAATGATATCAGCACGCGACAAAAGCTGCATAATCAATGAATAAATATATCATCCACTACAATATTGACATTGCAAACATATCATCAGTGTGTGCATTGTAGTGAAAAAGAATTTTCAACGATGAAATTATCATTTTTATGCGTATGCATAAAGTTGATGAATTCGCGTATCTAAATACTCAAACATCAACTTAAATATATATACGGGTAATATCCCGAGGGGAACAGAGAGAAACGAGTGGGGCATGAGTGGCTCTTGTTGACTCAATGTTAATAAATCCATACATATACCACCAGTTATAACGACCAACTCATGTTTGCCTTGTATAAATATTGTACATGTCGAATGTACTTTACTGTGGCGTACACGTTCCCGCATCAATGAGAGAAAGCGAGTCTCTGTATTACGCACCCACAGTCATATGTCAACTGTACACCTCTTAGAAATGACGTCCGGCATCACTTGGCTGCCATATGAGACAACCTGGGTGAACAACGTCGACGTCTTGATGTCCACATCAAAATTATATAAAAGGACATGTGTGTAATATCACCACAAGGACTTGGTACATCTTTCGTTCTCGTTCTCCCTTTGCTCTTACACTTGATGGTGGTGCTGGTGGTTCCATTGCGCGTAGGAGTCACGACCGGATGGAAAAGACGTGAGAACGAACGTACAGTCTTAGTCCACACGGCTCGTTTCGTTCGTCTCAGCTAAGGATGATAAATGCGATAAAGTGGTACCAGTATATCTGTTCGTGATGGTATCTTATGCGCTTAATGACCATACTACTGAGCATGTGCCACGAGTCACGATAACACAGAATATCATATCCATTGCCATAGAGTAACAGCCCAACACCAACTTAAATGTGTTCTCCATGTCTGAAATCATATTTTATTATTATTATTTTCATTGTTTTTCTTTCTGTCATCTTTATTGTCTCACATGCGCAATTTCATTCCATTCAACTTGTCGAGACCAACTCAGGTTTATAACAGTGAATGAGTAATATCAATAAGACATTAAATTATGTGATTGAATGACTGATGTAATCCTTTGTTACTTGCTCTATTGAAGTTGTTCTTCTTTCGGTGTATTAGCTGGTGGATTTTCAAAGTGCAATATCACACATTAATAAAATTGGACAGAAATTATTGAGAGCTTGAAGAATGCACGATGATGATTGTTGATATTAATTAATTCGATAGCTCGTCTGATGTACATATATCAATTTAAACCACAATAAAATGTGAGATGGTGCGCCAAGATCATTGATTTATGTGTTTGAAATTGTTGGGGGTCACTTTCAACGAGACTCACTGAGTAAATTGATCATGAGAATTTCATGATGTTTATGTGTGTGTGCGTGTCTATGACGTAGTATATGTGATTCAGAGTTGAACACCAGTCATTATTATACACGAGAAATTGATGTGTCATAATAGATAGGTAGACTTTTTTCTTATTCTATCCTGACCATATATAACGAATCGATCCGAATCAAACTGAAAATAAAATGGAATTAGGGGTTACGTTAAATTGTAATTTGTTATGTGGTTCATACTTACATTTATACACAGACGAGATGATGAAAACGATTATTCAACCTACGTCAGGATGAATCAATTGATCCATCATTCGTACTAATTCGTAATTGATATCGCCTCAATTCAATTCTCGAGCTATCATCATAATATGCGAGTGCACGTGTTGTCTTCGTGTATATACTTTAGTTGGTTCGCTTTGCACCCACATCAACCTTCTCGCTATCTCCATCTTCCTCATTGACTTGGATACATCAACCCTCTTCATTCAGTCGTTATCTGGCCCACGCTCGTCGGCAATACCTCTATATAACGACGAACTGTTGATTGATTCCATAAATCATCACCTGAAACCACCAACATCCCACGCGATTTTATTTGCGAACATGCACTGTAATACAGAATAAAATTGGAATGATGAATAAAATGAATTAATCATTGATGATGGATAAGGGAGTAGTATCACCTCTTACATTCCCTTGAGAATATTCAGAGTGATGAATTGAATGAACTGCACTAACTTGGAGATCAGTTGAACATTGAATTTTCATTTGAATCGTTTTCATAATGACTTTCCACCTTTATTAAATTGTTTGTGTGTTCGTTATCTGTTGCAGCATGCGATTGCCATTTGATAGGGGCATCAGGTAAAACTTGCAATCAAAGTACAGGACAGTGTCCATGCAAGGATGGGGTGACTGGAACCACTTGCAACAGATGTGCGAGAGGTTATCAACAGAGCAGGTCTCACATCGCCCCATGCGTGAGTAAGTATAGGTTCCACATCTCTCATCAATGCCCCTTCGATGCCCCCATCGCACCTTTGAGTGATTTGCACGCACACATACATACAGGTGTGTACCCACCCACATAGAATTGGGGTTACAACCTAACACCTCTGATAAGTAATTGCTATTTTCAATTTTAATACGGATAAACAGTGATTGTTAACGGATAGATAAAAAAACAATTGAATAACGATAACTCGTTCCCTCACACGATTTTTTTATTAATAATAAATTGACGGTGGTGCGACAATAGTGGGGAGAAAAAAATGGCGCATATTAATTAGTGTAAGGCGCCACCTCGTTATGTCGTGGTACTTAAAATTCACTACCCGATGTTACTTACGTGACTCACTTCACAGTATCGTTTTTTGAAATCACACTTTGAATTATTGGCGATCTTTTCGTTCACGAGAATTTATATTTATCAACTCTTCTGTTTATCTGCGTTAACGGTTACATCTTGTTGTCTCCACGACAGTGATGAAGACAAGACAAACGACCTTATATTGAAAAGATATTTGCATATAAACTGAATGAAAGATAAAGATCGCTACTCTGAAAAAAATGAACCGCCATTCTGTATACATCTCGAATATATATCGATCGTCTGTTTCGATTAGCATCAGAATGATCGCGTGAGTCCATTGCAGATATCCAGAAACATGAGAACGATGTTTCCAATTAGTCGAAATAATTTGTTGAAAGAGAAAATTAAACTCGATTCCATTCTCATGATACATTAAAGTGACTTCCACTTTTTTATTTTTCGCTCTTTCACTCCGTGTAGATTTTTTTTTTATTTCCATCCAAACTTCCAATCTGGGTGAGTATCTCAGTGTGTTTGTATCATGCATAAACACACCGCACACATTCAGATGATAATCGTTTCACGCCTTTTATGGGCCGCCGTGAAATGAATTTAGAAATTGATATAACCTATATAATCATGTGATCATGTGAACATATATATATACATCTAATTGAATTCTTTCCCTGTTCTATTTTATTCCTTCTTTTCTGTTCAATTTTTTTACAGAAATTCCGCAAGTGATCCAGACCCAAGGCATAGCAAGCGAAGACAATGGACAACATGGTGAGGATGATGAGCACGGATACGACGATCGTGGTGGTGAGTAGAAGTAAAACTTCTTCACAAGTTGCAAACTAAAGTTAAAAATAAGAAATTATAATAATAATTTAATAAAATATGTTCTCTCATCCTTTCCTTTTTTTCTCCATAATAGAATATCAAGTGTTTCCAACGACTACTACCGCACAGTCATAATCATATAACCATTATCCAAATAACAAGTTAATGACTATTGCGCTTTTAGTAACCCCCAAGTGAATCCCAAGGTCGTTTGAGTGTGGATGAAGAAGAAGAGGAAGTGAGACACGATGTGTCTGTGTATATTCACGTATATATGTGAGGATAACATGGGCTGTATGAGAACGATTTGGTTGAAGTTTAGTATGGGTAGAGAGTAAAATTCGAGGGCGATATTAATTTAGCAAAGAGAGTCATATAGAGAAGAGGGACATACGATATATGCGTATATTTACATGTACAGTAAATATATAAGCAAAGACGTGAGGGGGAAAAGGTACGAGAACGAATATGAGTGGTGAAGGTAGATCAAGAGGGGTAGACGAGGAGAGGACGTCTCGCCGCTCGGTCGCAGCCTCTCAGCCTCCCCTAATGGCTTAATTAAAACCACCCTCGTACAACGGTACACGTTTATACCCTCGCCACGGACTCCTTCCTTCCTTCCTCCCTTTCTCTCTTACTCTTTCTCCCTCACACTCCCGGTCAACACTATATATATTCACTTCATAATACGTTGTATCGTTGCGTATATTTACGCGCTGCTACATCTACCACATCACAATATTTTCATGAATATATATCTCTTGGTAATGTTTAAATTGTTATTAGTTACAGTGCAATTAGTAATATTCTATGTTGGAAAATTGTATCAGAGGGTACAAAGATTAATTGCAAAAGTGAAAATGAATTATTTATATTTGGATGGAGTTAATTGAAAACTTACATAACCAAGAAATTCTATTTGATTTTCAGTAATTGGAAACTGAAATATGCAAACGGTGAAATTCCGATGGACAGATGTACATACCGAAACAGTTCTTCATGTCCCTTGAATGACCCGAGAAAGGGAAGGAAATCCAATATAAACCGTCGTAAATATTTGAAAAACTTCGTGTAAAATCACACGTACCTCACAGTTTCCCTGTTTATGTTAACATAAACATTGCGAAAATGGTTCTGGCATAGACTCAGAACACAGTTGAATTAACAATACGTGTGAAAATACCTCCACGTGTGTATCATCGTTCGAAAACTTCATGATATATATTTATACATATAAATATTGTCTGAAAAGTTTGAGCATATTCAACGAATCTTTATTGTCCCATATATGCCTTTGATACCTGTATATGTGTCTGCGAGTAAGAATGGCAAAAGGGTGCGCACAGATTCATGTCGCGTCACGGATCGCATCTATATGTTAATGCACGATGAGCGCCGCGCGTAACTCGTCGCGTGTATACACGCGCTGCGGCGCACCCACGCCATAACATTCAACAATATATATTTCCCCCATGAGTGTATGTACATATACGACGCACGACAACGAGCGAGTGCGAGTAAAATTGTAGAAAAAGTTTTGTGGCTGTTGCTGCTGTTGTGTAGTTGTTTCTGCTACCTGTGCATACGTACACAGTCAATGTAATGTGTGCGGGTGTCTTGTTGAATAGTGATTTATTGAATTCATGATTCAGATATCGATTATTATAGCCATATACATAGTAATGTGTATATGTTATACGCTCAATATTTTATTCGATACTCAACACATCCGTTTGTAATAAAAGTTTGATAGAAATTAATTTACATATTAAATATTTTTTTTTAATTAATTTTTGTATTCTTGTGGACGATTTTTTTTCTCTTTTCTCACACATTCGCGCGCGACGTTGTTTTTCCTCTCTTGCCCCCCTATGCTCATTTTCGTTGTTGAGTGTACACGCATGGATAAATGCGAGGGTCGCCTTTCCGTTTCGAAAAACATAACCAGGCCTATATGCCAATGTTTGCACACTGCATCGATTTGTTTTCCACTGTCGCGTGCGGTTTCAAGGCTTATGAGAAACCAGCGTACCAGTATACATTACAACATTGTGAATGTGTATATTGTGCATATAGAGACACAAACATTGCATCAATACATGTATAAAACAGCCCCAAACTCATTGCGGTGGAGGCTGTATGTTGTTGGTAAAAGAGGGAGATAATCGAGAAAATGTGAATGTGAAAGCGAATATAATGCGTTAAGCCGCCTACTTTCATTACGAAGTGCCGAAAATTCACGAGTTTTATGAATTTTTTCCCCACGGACAGATACTGATATTTTGAGGTTAACAACAAAGGATGAATTTCATTATTGGACAATGGCATTTTTTCTCAATAACAATCACCCCCTGGACATTATTTACATCCCAATTCAAGCATTACCACGATAAATATCAAAAATGCCTCCATAAATATTAGCAAAGAGAATAAATACTCGATAAATGTTAATAATTTCATGGATCGTATTCAGAGGTTATAATGGCCATATCGATCGACAGTCTGACGTATCGCACTTGGAAATAGAATGAATGGGAATTTAAATTTGTCGTTTTTTACATGGGCAGAGTGGTAACGAGTGCGCTCAGGTATATAAAGAAAAGACGGAAGGAAATTTATGCGGGCGCGACGGGCTCGTTCTCTCTTCTGCGATATATATCGATCTCGATCGAAGCCTAATTGCAGTACACACACCGTGCACACATAGCCACCCTCTCCACAGCCGTGAGGATAAAAAAAGATGAATGGATATATATAGGTATATATGTATTACATATAGGTAATATATAAGTGCAAGAAGACATAACCGGCCTACCTCGACGAAGGCGGCAGTGGCCAACGGCACAAACCGGGCGTAAATCTCTCGCCCTGCGAAAACGCGTTCGGTGTTGTGTGTGGATGTGATGGAGAGTGCTCCCCCTTGTGTATGCTATGTATTTATCCATACAAAACGAGAGCATCAACGAGTGGCGGCCGCGTGTGGCACACACATTTATGTGAAAGAACCAAAGCCCAATGTATGAAAATATGTAAGAGTGACGTGGATGAGAATCGACGGGACATTGCCCGAACTGTCTCGTCCAATTCACTTTGATCCTCCATTCAAAGTTTAACAGAACAAAAAAAAAGAAAGACCTGTGGTATTCATTATGATGTGTTTCATATTTGTACTTGTTGTGTCATGAATATCTCGCACTCGACCACCTGATGGAAGTGACAGAGGAATTTTATGATGAATGTTTGTGTATCATCAATGAAATTTCTGTCTGAACAGAGAAAATTTAATGTTTCACTAGCAACCAAGTTCATTCTCACTGCAACTTTGGAGGTTAGATTGAGGAGATGATTTTGTATGCAGTGCAATGAGATTTAACTGTATACATGAAATGTCTTGTGAGGATTTATCGAAGTAGAAAATAGTTGGAGCGTTATTATTTATGACAAGTCAAGTTTTGAGGCGTGTTTAATTGAAACAAACACCTAAAGCCTGGATTGTGTATAACAACAACCATCCCTCTGTGTATACAATGGAAGTGAAGATAATTTTGGGTATTTTCCCTTTGTTCCAAGGTCACATCCTGGACGCAATATGTTTCTTAGCGAAATGTATACGTTGAATATATATTCCCTTTTCCATTCTCTCTCACCCAATTTTGCAACCCTTCGCATTATGTCCCACTAAATCCCTTCTTTATCCCTTTGTTGATGTACAACAAAGTTTTTGTTACTTTTCCATATACTTAATTGAATTGAATCATATTCCTCAAACTTTTGTTTAATGTATACCGATTGATTTATTTATCTTCTCTCTCTTCTTCATTTTACTTCTCTAAGAGTGTTTGTCTTATCCAAAGACTTGTTCTACGAAACATAGAACAAGAGTTGGTTGTGTAGTTGTAGGAAAATGGCTTCTTCTAGTTCGTAGAAAATGTCGAGAGTAGGATGAATTTATATAAATGTGTATGTACATAGTGGTTACATTGGCGCGGCGATAGGGACAATATCATTTCCTTTCTGGCGCAGTTCCAATAAACTTTTGCTGATGGGACTTGTCTCGTTTCTCTCTTTTGGTTAGTAGTTCTGTACGAACCACATCATGAGACTTATGACAACGATACGAAGACACCGTGCGTTAGTATAGACGCGTCTCCTTTAAATGTAAATCGGTACATTTATGTGTGCAATATCCAATATTATAATAATGTGCCGCAAGGTGTCGTGCACTTTGGCCATGTACACCATTTTTTGTAATGTGATATCGATGTCATTTCTTATCGCAATATGGATATTATATTTTATTTTTTCTCACTTCCAAACCGTATCAAGTCGTATCTTGGTATCACTCGCAAGGGAGCATCGTGCGACCGAAATATTTCCAATTTTCCACATGACTTTTCTCTAAACGACAGTTTCATTCGCAATTTCTTTATATTTATGATTCAAGTGAGGTTAATTTTTCATGCCTTTCGCTTTTTTTGTAAGTGTGAGAAATTGTCTGATAAAAATTTCCAATGTTGTGTATTTTTTGTATTTCATTGTTGTCAATGAACTTAAATTGATGATTCTTGCCTGGGGAAGCTTCAGGAATTTTTCATTCCATGTTGATAGTTTTTATTCCAACCTGGAAAAAAAAAATTTAGAACATCAGAAATGAAATTGTTATGGAGTCGATTGAATTTTCATGAGCTCTCGATTGAAAACTCCTCGAATTTCATAATCCATCCATTTTTTTCCATGTCCGTTAATGGATTCGGATGTAGAGTTAACCAACGTTGGACATTGATGGAAATAAATTGTCGTAATTATCCTGTTACGTACCTGTATATATATAGAACTCATGTGGTTCATTATATCGTATAAATTCCCTCGACGATAGTGGTAAAATCGACGCTTCACTAATTGAGATTTTCGATACGGCAATTCGATTTACGAGAATTATGTTAAACTACTGAATATATATACAGCTTTTATATATGCACAAAACAATACAATAGGGAATATGGTCAAACACAATAGGTCCTACAAATAATGTTTTTTTTTCTTTCTATCCATTTGGGTGTTGGAGAATACGACGATTCATGAGGTTAACGAAAACAAAAACCTCGACCAGTCAGATCAGTATCAAACTGTCTAACTCATTGGCAGTGAAATAAATATTTGGGTAAAAATCGAAGGTCAAGAGATCTCGTACAGATACCTCTCAATATTTCTTCCAGCAGAAAAAAAAAGTCCTGGATTATTCTTGACAGCACTGAATACATCGGAGATTTCTCAGTATTCATATAATGGCATGTTCAGTAATAGAGAAATATAAATATCAATTATTGAATTTTTAATGAGAAGAGTGAGGTTAGGACACGCGCAGGTAGTGATACATTCTCTTTAAAAACATATGGCCGATATATTTGGAAATTTTCATATAAAATTAATTATCATAATTATTAACGACATTTCGCATTAAATCTAGCGGGTGTATATAAATATACATCGACCCCACTCGAGAGACCATTTCCCTTGCGTCTCGCGCGACCTAAAACCCAAAGTTAATTACCACCCGCCATTGCTAATTTAAATCAAGACTAATTGATCTACCACGCGCGCGCACGGGGCGGATGCGTTCATACACTTCATACCGTCTCGTGCCCAGGATTACGAAAGTTCCAACCAAGTTTATATTATACAAGGGACTTTCAGGCAATATAGTACAGTAGAAAATTTATATTTATAGGGTATCAGACGGTATGAACCGTTACATATACATACACGTCTTTGGAATCTGTGTATATACATAAACTAGATACATAACCTATATCAGTGCGACACTGTGATATCGATTAACATCCATCGATTTATCGACTGGACATTAATGTTCTCAAGCTCCTCGTAAACTTCATTTTGCTTACGTTATTGGCACGAAAAAAAAAGCAACAAAACAACGAGGCAGAAGGCAGAATGAAAATAAGAAAAGGTATTTAATTTATTTCTTGACATGTCTGAAGAAATAAAAATTGACTGTTTAATTTTTCATTGTTTTCTTTTTTTAGTTCCCATGATCGTTTTCAGTGTATTCTAAAGACAACCCGCGCAAAGGCGCTCGTATATTTTGATTTACACTTGCATCGCGCATAATCATTGCAGCGCGTACGGTAATGGAGGCGTCGGTATATAGCCATGATGATGATGGTGAATGGTACATACACGATGCTGTGATGTCTGCTTCGAGTGCTACTTTGGCATTCACATAAGCCCCTGAGACGTTAATCTGGTCTTGGTATATACGTATGGAAACATTGCAAAATGGAGAGGACGAGAAATATAAAAAGAGATGGACAAACGTGCTCTGAGAATCACGCCACACTTATGGGTCCACCAGTCATGCTACCAGACGTGTATATATACAGCTTGTTATGTGTGTGTACATCGACATATTCAACTTGAACGCTAATGACCCTTGTCCAATGGTTCTCAACCAAAAACTTCAGTTATTTCGTTCATAATTCATAAATATATCTGAATTTATGAGGCACTGCAAGAGAAAATCATCGTTATTGTTAGTCACATTTATGAAACACTACATTCACATTTTTTGCAGATTCTTTATTGTTGATATGTGACTCGTATACGGTATGATATAATGGTAACACGCGGGCGCGCGCAAAACCGTCCGCAAAACACGGGACCCTTTTGTAATTAAGACGTTACTTTATGGTCGTGCGGCTTGAAGGCATAAGTGTAGCCCACGCGCATGAATATGCGACTGAAGTGAGTAGGGAGAGAAAACTAAGAGAACAAAAAAAAACCGTCTCGGAAAGGGCGAGAGAGAATTGAGAGAGGGAGAAGAAACAATAGAGTGAAGGAGAAAAAAGAGGTTAGAATGAAAAAATAAAGAATGAGAAGCGAAAGGGGTGAAGACATGGAACGGATGAACTGGGAGTTGTAGAATACCTATAATGGTGTAGAGAAAGCCGCGTGACGAAGAAGCGCAAGTTATCCAAGGTAAACACACGGGACTGGACCGTAGAACAAGATTCAACATGTCTGTCTGTGTGTATGTGAATGTTGAAAGAGAAGAAGTGTCTCTACAGTGGAATGAAGAGACTGGGCGCTCACCCTTTTCGCACACATTCTATTCTACCTTTTTCAAAGATTTTTATCGTCGTCTTTTATGAATCCCACCGATGTAGTCGGTGTCTCTAACGAACGACTTTGGCATCACACGACAAGACACCGCATGCTGAAACAACTTGTACTATTACACATGTTGATTATCATGGATTCACTTGTAATTATTAAGCATTTTTTCACATCATCAAGTGTTAAGTATCACCGAGGGAATTAAAATCATATCTACTTCTCTGGAAATTGTTATTTCATTCGCAATTACTTCTGTAATTAATGAGCAAACGATTCGATTAAATGTAAAACGGTGTAGATTGGAATTCTATCATGCAGATAATTTTACCGATTGAACAAAGAATTAAAATCATATTTTAATGTGAATATGATGTTTGAGATTCTTAAAAGCGAAAAAAACACTTAATCGTTTATTAATTTCTCGACTTTTTCTTTATTTTCTTAACCAACATCGCAACCGCCAATGTTGGAGCTATAAAAGAAGAGGGAGAAAAAGTGAATGGAAGGCAATCGCCATAATGTGAATTTCTCACCAAACCCTCTCATCGCCTCATCCCTTTATCTTTTTTTATTCTTCACGTTTTTTTTTTCTATTTCACCACGGACGTCGCGTATATGAAAGCAGAAGCAAAAAGGAGATACAAGCACATGCGAGGGGAAGAACGATTCACCTCATCTTTCAGTGATGGGTGTATGTATTTTGCTTGTGCAAGTACATTGGCTTTCATGAACGAATATAACGTTTGAAAGTTGAGCGATGAGATTTTTCGTAAAAGCGAGTGAATGAACGCAAGTGAGAGGAAAATAAAAATGGGAAGGAATATATAGAAGGCGCCTTGGCGTCGCGGCGTATATTTTTATTTCGCATTCTCATATGTGTATATTTTATACACGTACAAACAAGAATGTTATAGAAATAAGGGGGAGAGTTGCACACCCAATATAAATCGAAGTAGAGAGATAGAGAAATGAGGCATTGCTGCAACAGTATACCATCACCATCACAATATAACGATTTATATCTATGTGGCCTTATTTTCTAGGTTATATTTATTGTTCGGCAGTCTAGCCAAGATTAAACTGCTGTGTGTGTATATAATCCTCCCAATAGGCCTCCCCATCCAACACATGAAGCTAATCTCCCTTGGGGATGTCGACGCACATTTCAAAGTTTGAATAATCGATCAGTTGAATGCTGTACTGGTACACGATGAAACAGATTGGCGATATCGTGTTGATTGGTGAATGATGATCGATGAATAAACCAATCGATAAACTGGATCATCAAGAATTACTGTGTGGTCAGCTTATTAAATTAAACATTGGAATTATTTGTTTGGATATTTAAGTGAGGGAAAAAGAAAAAATTAATTTGGATTTTTTTACATGATTTTGCTTACTACGACGGTGGTCATTGACGATGTCTTATGTATATTTATATATCTTGTGTCCCGCCCTAAGGTGCGGGATAAATTTAATGAGGCATAACCAAAGGCGCGACACGACGTTCCAATAACTCGGCGGCAGATGAGTTCACTTGATATCAAGAGGAATAAACACGAGCCATCGTTGCAAACCAATGAAACGTGACTACTATACTGCGGTAGATGACTATGACATTGTAAAACTTTTAATTTAATAAAATAAGTAAATAGGCCAGATACGTATCTTCATTTGCAATCATGTTATTACGTCAGTTGGAATGGAAACGAATGAGCTTAATTGAGTGGAATTTTATCTTTCAGAAAGCCTTGGTCACTCGTTTTGCATCAGGAAGTGGAAATAAATTTTGGGCTAATGCATTATATGTGAATTGAACGTTCTGAAAGAAAAAAACATGGCAGGTTATTTACTGAGGAAAGAATACGATGATATTTGTTCAGAGAATTGAAATGATTTTCGATATAACGTTGCAAATTGTAATTGCTGGGAAAATTGGAATATTGGAGATGAATTAACAATCAATAATTATCTCAACGCATCCAATTTCCATTTGCGGTTGTTGATGCATTGCAGGAAAATACACAAATATAAATAAAGTAAAATCGAAGCAATATTGTATCAAATTGCAAAGAGAAATGTTGGAGTAAATAGAGAAAGAGAATTATGTTTGCGTAGATTCTGTAGCTGTTTTAATGAACTATGGGTTTGCGCTCATGGTCTTTCTCTTTTGCACACACACACACACACACACACACACAACTCCATCTATTTTAGTTCCTCGTTGGGAATATAATCCCATATAACATTCTCTCTATTCGTTATATTCAACCATCGAACGGAAACGTGAGTAGAACAGAGATTGTATATGACTGTGAGAAAGAGAGAGGTAGGGAATGCAACACAGCCTTGCGGCGATGCTTGTCTGTGGCTAACCAAATTAAACGTAATTTGAATTTCGTTTGAAATTCAATCGATGCCCCACGGCTTGATCGGCACGGAAAAGAGCGTGCACGAGCTACTCCACTACACAAGAGTGGAAAAATAGCCAAGGCAGGGAGTATATAGTGCAACTGATGGCAAAATGTGTAGAGATACATGTCGCTATGCACTATATCGTTTTATTGAGTGAAAATATATTTTGTTCACTTTGGTATAGAGATGGATGACAACAGATTGATTGATTCTATTGTTGGTCTTTTCGAAATCATTCTGAACGTGGTGGAACATTATTTTAAATCAAATTGCAATTTCTGAACGATCGGTGACTTAACCTAACTTCTTTATGGAAGAGAGTTCCAAAGAGGATGAAAAAGATTTTTCGCAGTTGGGAATTTCAGTTGTTGGATGGGAAATAGTCAAGAGAATTGCCACAATATGTTTTTATGTCGCAATTGGGGAGGAAGAGAGATTGAATATTTATTGATAACTGCACCATTGTCCCAGGTATATGTCACAGGAATGTGATATACGTTTGTGCGAATGTGTTTATATTTATACTGAGGGTGGTGGTAAATTTGAGGGATATCGAATCCTACTGTAGAGAGTGAGAGATAAGAGGAAAAATCCGTTATCGCCCTTTGTGAATGTATTTTTACGAGTGAATAAAACAGGAGGGAAAAAAATTTTACGATCGTGAATACGATTTTTTCTCTTGCTTTGTATCAGTCATTATGTATGTACTGTCTATATTGTATCGCACGTATTTTTGCCCAACAAAATTTTTTGTTGGTATAAAAAAAGTTATATAGCATCTCGAAAACAAAGCATTTGCCCTTAGGGCCATCGTGAAAATTCCCCTGGTTCATATTTTTACACACAGACATAATTTTATTATTTTTACTTTTTCGTTCATTTAATGAACGAAACATAAATCTTCATAAATATTCATAAGCAAACAAATTTCTTCACAGAAGCAATTCATGATTCTCATGTTTATCAATCTGAATTTCATATATGAAATATGATTCATCAATTGAAAAAATTTCTGTTGATTTATCGTTATCATACATTTTCTTCAGTTCTATCTTTTCCAATTTCTCTCACTGTTTTTCCATGGTGCAAATGAGCAAAGAATTTTTCGCGTCCAGACAAATTTCTGACCCTTCTGTTGGACCACGGAGATGAATTACGACAGGCGTAAAGCGATTTTGGGGCAATCTCCTGCGGCACTTCCTGCGGTAGGATGTTGAGAGAGAAAAATGAAGAAGATGATCGAAGTGAAAAGGATAAAGTCTGTGTGAGAAATCGGCAAGCCTCAGTTTCTCTCCATATATAGATATAAATGTGCTATTTTATTTTACAATATTCAGCACTATTTCTTTCCGCCAATTTTATTATTATTATTACTTTCTCCTTTTTTTTCTGCGAATGCGTCTGGAAGATAAAAAGTTTTATAGTCGTATTTTTTTGATACTTATCGTATACGAATACAACACACCCCTTTCAGAATAGTTCCATTTTAAGTAGTATTCAACACATTTATTTATATATATACACATACGTATGTGCGTCTGTGTTCAATACTCACAGCCAACAGAATGAGATATCGTTTGAGTATATACGACGTCGTTGTAATCTAGATTTAATGGACTGTGACAATGGCAATAAAATTCCGATTTTCCCTCGATTCGCCTTCGAAATCTTCGTTCACAAACGACAGATGGGAAATTCCACAGATTCCAGAGGTCATACCAATGGGTATTTCGAATTACCGCTAATAAAAAAAATAAACTGATAATATAAAGGACTGAACTTCAATACCTCAAAGAATGAAAGAAGGAATGAAAAGAGAAATGTGAAATATGTAAAGGAAATAATTGAATTAATTCATGACACAAACCTTAACCTATAAAAATATCACCATGTAAACACAATCAGCGACCGTTGAATATACAGCAACAAATCCTCCTTCCAAATATTTATCATTGTTATTATCACTCATATTTTTTTCAGTGAGTGTACAAAAAGAAAGAAATTTAGGGAGTAGACTACCATGACTCTTCTCTTTTTTTCTGCCTGTATCCCAGTGTAGAAGAAAGGATGAAGGCGAGTGTGGCGAAGAAAGTCCTTGCGAGGACTTTGCTTGAAGACTCTCTTGACTATACCACGAGGAGAAACTCCACAGTCACTTCTTTCTATGTACCCTCTACTAATTTTTTTTTTCCTGAATTTTTCTCCCTCTTTTTCACCCCTTTTCATGGCTTAATCCGTTCCACCCCACTTCTGAAGTGTCTCGCTTCTTCATGCACAAATTTCTATACCAGAAGAAAATATTGAAATTCGTCGCGACACTTTTCGTGCTGGAATAGATGTAGATATATTTACGTGATCCAGTAGAGGGTAGGGTGTTGAATTTACACCCTAATTCAGCTTTAAAACTACTGGGTGAAAACCTCATTACCGCAAAATACGCTGTAGGAATAGAGCTAATGGAGAACAAATATAAAGAAACACTCTCATTTATTATTTTCTAATTTAATCTGGGCGAATTTGTTTTCCTCCAGGGTCCACAATTCATGAACAACTTTTTCACTATTCATTCCTAACCTATCTTTTTATTTTCCTTGAATAAAGCACAATGAGATGTAAAGAGAAGTGTGAAGTAAATTATATTATTATTCATTGTCTTGAGATAAATTGAAAGACATAGCGAGCAGGTGTAAAAGCTTCTATATGTCAGTAGAATATGGTTGTCGCCTCTACTTTGACACCAGTGCAACCGCACCATTATATTACTCACAACTCCGGCTATATATCTCTCCATCTATTACTTCAACAGCACATGACTATATGCATGTATATATACGATACTAGTGGATATACATACAGATGTATACACATCTACTGTCTAAATACGGGAGACACACTCCCCGACTGGATTAATTTCCCAAGCAATGCGTTATCCGTCTCGCGGCCAAGCGAATAAGCCCAAATCTACGTCGGCGGTTTCTACCTACATACAACCTATACATTTCCATACAGATTCATCTGACACCATTCCATGTATCCAAGTTCACGCGTCAATCAATAAGACAAATTGACATATCAATCATCCAACCTAACCTCTAAATCATATTTGATGTGAATGTAAGATGGGTTTTGTTTAGTTTGCCATTGTAGTAATTTTATTTTATTTTTTGTTACAGAACAATGTGGAAAATGTCGAGCCAGTACTCGGCGACTCAATTTGAATAAGTACTGCAAAAGAGATTATGGTAAGTGTTGTATGTCGTTTATTCATCATGTTCTTGAGTTCACTCCCCAAGCAGGGCAAAATAATTTTTCATCTTTATCAGTATCTTATGATACAATAATTCCATACGGAATTATCAACAACAAAATGAGGTTAAACCTCATCCAATACGACTGAACATCACCCAACTCGTCAAATATTGTACAATGATACACAAAGACGAAGATTTTAATCGTCGAAATTCACCCTGTGCTCTCACGTACTTCTTTTTTATTCACATACTGAAGTAAATATATAAATTGTATAAAAACTAAAGTAACTAGAGCGTGCACGCGTTTGGAATTTGTCGTGTACAACGTGGAAGTTGACCCATGGGACCTCGCATCGTATAGTCCACATCGCGAAGGGATTTAGAGGGTGCTGGGTGTGTTCAGGGAGAAAAGAGAAAAAAAAGAGTGAAAAGAACCCGACGACGTGGTGCTTCAATAATAGAACGGCACGCTTTTGAGTCTTCGCTGAGCTGCATCAACCATCACAACAATATATACACATGTACATAAACCCATGAGTGGGTATTCGTTAACTGTATATGTATTTCGATATGGTATACATGATGTATACACACTACTGCGTCGATTCCCCATGCGAATAAATCTTCAACAGGTCTACATACAGCAACGCATTCCATCCCAACATTATTCAACTCTTAATAATCATTAAAATCGTGCAGTCATTATTATTATTAAACATAAACACAATATACACTAATGATGCAATAAAAAATAATGAGATAAAGAAATTTATTGCAAACTCATTTAATAATAATTAAATAATAACGAGGATTAATATTTGTTGATGAACCTATTAATTTTTCATTTTCAGCAATTCTTGGTAGAGTGACGGGTAGATACAAGAGCAATGAGGTAATGAGCGGCAATGCCGCTGGCATTACATTTGCTCGTTTCACATTAAATGTTGATTTGATCTACAAACGCGGCGAGAATTCAAAGATCAAACGCGGACCGATTTCACTGTTTGTACATACGGCGGATTTAGCGTGTAGATGCCCAAAGATCAAACCAAATAAGTGAGTATATCATTCATTGTCTGTTCATTTTCTATGGATTTATTATTACGTGTGAGATAAAGGTCAATTGTGACATTGGTAATGTGAGAGAATGATTTTAAAAAATTGGCTATGTTGGGGATTGGTACATTGAGAGGTTATGAGAGGCGATTGAAATTAGCTGTGGTAATCTTATGATGTGTGAACATAGCCACCAATATTCCTTTCAATTTTTATAAATTCGCATGAGAGAAGTGAGGTTATAAAAAATTCAGAGCGCATATAGAATGTCGATTTTTTAACTCACATCATCGTTTGCATGTTAATTAAATCCATCAATGATTTGCAGACTAAATAATAATTCTTTACCTGTTCATTGAGTTTTTATTTGAATGCTAATTATTTTTCTTTTCTGTTAATGTTAATCATATTAATTAATTACATGTCTTTCTCTATTAAAATTTATTCATGAGCAATTTGCTTCTGCCGTTGATTACAACCCACAGTGTGTAAATCCATGAGTATGTTTGTCATATGCAAGCAAACTCTCTAGCGTATCATTACACGCAAATTCGAGACGAGAATTGCACACGCGAATTCTCTGTCGCGCTGTGTATGCACATTCATACAGTCACATATACATTCGAATGGTTATACCACACATATGTAATGGATGAGACGAGAGAGAAGATTACATTATGCGCCCAAGGTGTATAACGCTGCGCCTCCAGCTGTCGGGAATATTCAGTCTTCATGCTCAGACCCCTTTGGGGTCACATTGCGCGACACGTCGACAACAACGCGCTCGCCAAAGCTCTTTATATATACATATTTTTTTCCCATTTCTGCGTGGGTTTTCCAACATACTCACACACATATCAACACACAACATGTGAGAATACACGACCCATTTTTTCATATCTCTCCTACTTATTTTCTAGCATACAATTTTCCACAGAATTTTCTTTTCATTCCTCAAAGGTCCAATTTTTTTTTATTATCCTTCACCACAATGTCCTCGTTAAAAAGTCAACAAGACGACAAAATTTTCATCCCATTTCCCACTACCAGTATATTTATTATTTTTTATTCATCCAGTGGTGATAAAAAAATAAATAAATGAACACATAAATTTTTGTGTTGTAAATGAAATGACCTAATACTTCAGATCTTTATTTTTGCCACTCTTGTCCACTGATTGGCTGTCAATGTCATCATTTAATCCGCTTTCTTCCAACTTTACATCTAATAAATTCAATTTACATATTGAATATTAGCAAGAGACAATTTCCTAATTGAATTCGTCGTGAATAAATGTTTATATGAATTTTATTAGATTTCATATTTTTCATCGAGTAAGCAACACGATAAATTCAAACATTATTGCAGCATCTGGATATTTGCCAGACTCTTATTGACAATAAATAACAACTGAAAAATAAAGAATTGACAGTTAGAATTGATTGAAATAAGAAAGCCAATATACAACGAAAAAAATTCAAAATAAGAATCTTATTGTGATTTTATTTTAGGTCTTACTTGTTCCTGGGTCAGGAGATTGATGGTACTGGAAAAAGTGGTCTTACAGTCACACCAAAATCCATCGTGATTGAGTGGAAGGATGAGTGGCATCGCAGAATGCGTCGCTTCCAGCGTAGAGCACGATCATGCCGCTGAAGGATCCATCGTGAGATATAATATCTGGAGAGAGAGTGAGAGAGATATAAAGATAAAGTTCGCCGCTCCCTCGACCCCTTTTTCTCGATTTACTCGAGACACGATCGATAATAAGCGAGCTCGAATCACTGGCACACTCGCGCGCACCTATATTCGAAACCCTTCAGTGGTGCTTAACCCTCTTCCCGATCTTCATCCCATCCCATTCCCTCACGTTTTCCTCTCGTCATCCCCCTCGCGCGACGAATCATCTCACTTTTTTTTTTATTATCCCTGCCCCTGGTTCGCCACCAACTCCTTCAATATTATCCAACCAGACGCTCTTCCAAAATGCATCCGTCACAAACAAAATGAAAAAATTCTCCAGCTGCAAATTGTCTTCGTGTTACCGCTCATAACTTCAGTCTGATTTTCAATAGCAATCAACAGCTTTTTACTGATGATTACAGTGACAAAAATCGATTCACGTATGAACTGAAAGAAAATTGATGGATTTTACTTCTTCTTTGATTCAGTTTTTATATTGAAAATCGTCAACGTCTCTCTCTCTGCTAACATATCTGTCTTGTATTTGTATGAAATAATCTAGAGAGTAAGCGATTAAATAATTGTAATCTATATTTTTTTTCTCACCAAGGAGGAGTTGTGTATCTGTGTGTATGTATGTGTATATTTGTATCGATGATAATTATTAAATATCGATAATCGCTCTAGTCGATATAAATACGATTTCGCGTAGCATCGATATTCCATAAACACAATTATTAATTTATAACTGGCTGAAAGAAAGAAAAACGAAATGAAGAAGAACACAATTGTATTTCATTTAGATATTTAGCGTAGAATAATTTTATTTATTTAATTTCTTTCGTTTGTTTTGCCATTGTTAATCTTCATGTCTGTCAAAACATTTGTGTTTCAGTTGACAAAAATACATTGTGTGATACAAACGCACCGCTGCACTGAATATATAACTGCAAAAATGAGCAAAGTAGTGCAGCTACAAACGAGTGAATTTTGCGCGGGGCCGCGTTGTGCGTTTACGTTTCAAATTTTGATTTACTTGTGGCAGCCTCTGCGCGCGATTCTCGTAATTCACATGGCCTCCAGGGCGGCCAACAGCGACAGAGAAATAAAATGAGAGAATTAAATAGACGAAAAAGAAGAAGAAGAAAGTGAAGCGAGGTAAATATAATATAATGAGGGAGAAGATGCGGGACGAGCAAATGGGTGTGGGTTTTAGGAGAGGAAGAGACGTTTGGTTAAACGTGAAAGCAGAAGTAAAAAAAAAAAATAAAGCCGACGAGGCTGCACAAGACTCACATAACGCGCTGGGGAATATTTAACCGTCGTATATTATCATCAAAAGCCGAATTGGCTGTTGCAGTGGTGCGGGCTTACGCGCGATAAACCGGACGCAATTCAAACGCCCTTTTGCGCTCGCGCGACGTACAATTTATCTTTCGCTTGTAAGAGACCATAATAATTATTATCAGAATGTCCGATCCCTGTAAGAGTTCAGGCCAATATGCTTCGCATTAATTCGTTGGTGATTAGTCGTTCATAAACGATAATAAACTTTGTAATGAGAGAATATAGAAAAGAGAATGGAAAAAAAAAACATTATGAAGAGAGTAAATTTGGATGAATAACAAGAACGAAGAATGCATCTTTCATAATATTATTCATCTGCTACGATCAAAATTGATGTACACGCGTGTGAAAACCTACCGCTGCTGCCATCTTACATCAATATGATCATTTATTATCACCGATGGAATGTTTTTTGAATATGCGAGACTGAATTGTGTGAAAGAGTTAAAATTAATGAAGAAGAAATAATTCATGTCACTTTTTTAATTTCTATTTTTTCACAGAATTATAAATTGAAAGTTGTTTGCTTTTTCTTCAGCAAAATCAATCATTCACTTTTATTATATTTATTTATTTAACTATTTGCAAAGCGTGAAATTAATCTATGTGTACGCATTCGTTGAATGGAATATTGTAGATCTTTCTTGTACATTTTTTATAAAAAAAAAAATTACCATGGCTTTTTTTAGATTAAAAATTAT
>JABMBR010004517.1:0-80256 GCA_018881525.1 Meteorus sp. PSUC_FEM 10030008
ATTTTGTAGAGGGCTTTCCAACGAACAGTTCAACTATGAGTTTGTCCAATTCGATTCATAACTGTAGGATCTACAGCCCTCCGAAGTTGACGAGATTCTTAAATTTTAATAGAATTACTCCCGCTTAGTGATGGTAGAGTGGGTTGTATTTACCCCCACTACGCGGCCGAAGCAACGGCGAAGAGCCCGTACGGTGACTGATGCGGATTATTCTCCCTTGGTCTGGCCGTATGGTGGGGGTGAGTCCTATTCACGATCTACCATCACTGGTCACCGCGGAGGGAAAGTGACTGCAGTGCCACCTAGGACGAAATATAATAATAACAATAACAGCAGGTCCATGTCCATTATGCTAAATGTATGAGAATTCGAGAGTCCCGTCAACTTCGGAGGGCTATAGAACCTACAGATATGAATGGAATTGAACACATTCATAATTGAATTGTTTTTTGAAAAGCCCTCTACAAAATCTCTCGGAAGTCATTCTGTTGTAAAATGACCCGAAAAAAAGTTACAACCCCAAAAAAAAAATTTTTTAACAAATTTTCACGTATTTTTGGAAATAACTTTTTGACTGGTCACTTTACGATAAAAAATGCAGGGAATGAAATTACAGACAATTCAATTTCCTACAAATAATGTCTCACGAAATTTTTTGTTGGGTTGCTAATTAAAGAGATATAGCGCGAAAACAATTTATACCCCTTTTCCATCATGACGGCCGGGGGATAAGGGTTGCAACCCCACAAATTTCAAGTTAAGCTCTTTTTGACCCCCCCTACACGTTGAAAAAAAAATTGACTCCCTTAGAAAAGGTCACTCCAAATGTAACTTTTCAATGGACTAAGTGAAAGTTCGACGATCCGATAAGTGTTGTGTACATTTTTAATGCTCCATGCATAATAATTTTGCTATTACCGACGCAAAGAAATATGATATTGACGAGATATATGGAGTGCACACAATAATCACGAGATGGAAAGGATTGTCCGAGAAGTGTACGATAATTTATACATTCCAATTTTCGCAAAAGAAATCTCATGCAACTGCGATTGGAATAGAAAATAGATCATATCACATACTGCAGTATGTGTCCTAGGAAGACAAATGAATCAAGAGCATTGTAATACATGCAACAATGTTCATTCCACAGAGGAGGGTCGTTTCGTGAAATGATCAATTATTATCGAGCTATTAATAGGTGAAAAGATCTAATTAGTGTGCAATATTCGGATGAGTTGAGGAGAAGTTATGTTACACCATGAAGTGTCAGTTGGAGGGTAACATTTCAATATTGAAATAATAAGAAAATTAGGACGAAAATACTTGAAGATGAATGAAATGTCTCCACAGGTAGATCCATTACCCTTATATCTAATCAGCAAATGATAGAATTGAATCTGTATTACCGACGAGAGATAATTCATTTTTAGAGCTACCAGTGTATTCTCACATTGGTATATGTAGTGTATCTTCGAAGAAATCTTGTACAGTATATGCTCCGCCATTTTTATTTATAATGTACAAAGTTTAGTGGGGGGTGAGAGTGAGTGTGTTTGCAAGAAAAAATTCAGCAACTGGATAATTTGTAATTAATCTTGATAAGAGGGACAATTTATATGAAGATGCTATTTACAAAACTCATTCAATGATAATTGTACATGAAATGAGTTATGTTCAAGGACGTGAAATTCGATAGTTTCGTAGATTTATTTAATGGCCGTGGTGCTGTTCACTACGAAAATACTTTGAATTTTATCGGTCAGCATATTAAAAAATGGATTATCGCCAAAAAGTAAGTTTTCTTTACAATCTTTCGATGTATATATAATTGCTTCAATCAAATTCTTGATATTTATCATCGCGTGATTAATAATTGATTTCTGACATCGAAAAACATTATTTTTTGTTCATTCCATATTTACATGGTGTAAACGAAAAAACGAATCATTTCATGAAAGGTGATGAATTATTTACTCAGAGATTGAACAGTATGAAAATAATTTTGTTATGAACACTGCGCTCATATCAATATTTCAATCAATGGAGAGTGATTAGCTGATTGCATTATACCAAATTTAATGCAATGGGGCCTCCCAATCTGTTCATTTGTGTTAGTTTTCTCATTCGTTGTATACCTTCACCATTAATCTCCCATTTTTTCATTTTTTATTGTTGTATTTGTCAGATGGTTGTGCCAAGCTCCCAGAAATATAACCATGAAGACGATGATGATGAGGACTTGGAAGCGTTGAGAATGGCCGCATTAAAATCACTGAAAGCCAAAACTCCTGGAGCGAGTATCAAACCTACTGCAATAATACAACAACCAACCATATCGCAGACACACATGCCATTTCCATCATATAATAATCAACGCGTTGGACTTGGCAGCAGTAGACGAGATTATTATTACCCAAACCGACCATTGAGACAGAACGGTGTAGGTTTTCAATTCTTTATAACCTATAATTGCACTATTCACTGCGATACATGTACGCATCAGATATTGTATCCGAATCTGAAGAGTGTTATTCTATTTACAGAACGTTTATCATCCAAGTAGAAATAACCAGAATTTAATCGAAATAATTCCCGTCGAAGAAAATCAGAATCCGCCTGAAAGTAATGCTAATGAAAAGATTTCTGTGGATGGCCCACTTTCCACCGAGTCGAAAGGTAAGAATTATTAATGATTATCTATATATTTCGGCAATGAGTGCGAAAATTTTATACACAACATAATAATTTTTTTGTTTGAAAAATTCCCAGATGGATCGAAGTTCCATCGGTATGCTGACAACGCTAGTGGTTCTGATGAAGAAGATGCTCGAGACACGAAGGATTCAATTCCATCGAAATCAGTGGACAAACCGGAGTGTGATAATATTGATGATGTGGAAATTGATAAGGAGAATCAAAGTGGTATTGAAAATTCATCGGTTATAGAGGAAAATGATACTGTGCCAGAAGAAGATGAGGAAGATGAAGAGGAGGACGAAGATAAAGATGATGATGATGACGATGTATTACTAATGGCAGATCTTGAAGAAGAAGATAGTCTAGAACGTTTAATGGATGAAATGGAACGTGAAATGACTGAAGACAAACCTAAATCAGAGAAAAAAGAAAAAAAATGTTCGAGAAAGGATATTGCGAAAGAATCAAAGAAAAGTCATGAGTCCATAAAATCACGTACGAACAAACTGCGCGAGCGAACCGATGAAACAGAAGACAACTCATCTACAGCATCGTATAAAAATGAGCAGAGACCAGGGTCACCTTATGGTACAAACAAAATATTAGGCAAACACAGATCTGTGTCTCCCAAATTGAAATTACGGAAAAAGTCGCCACGGAGGTCACCACCCAGTCGAAGGTCATCACCGCCACAGGCTCGCCAACTGAAAAAGTCGCAACGTGACATACGATTACGATCGCCTCGGAAATCACCACCGAAATATTCTCCACGTCCGAGATCGCCAAAATTATCACCACGTTCGAGATCGCCAAGGATTTCGCCCAGGAGGTCGCCGATCCGTCGATCACCTCAACGTAAACTATCACCACGAGGGATGTCACAGTCGAGATCTCCGTTACGACGTCATTCACGTTCACGATCACCAAGAGTAATTCGTCTACGATCACCGCGAAATTCGCCATTAAGGGTATCTCCACGGCCCCGATCCCCATTTCATCGATCTCCAAAAGTTTCTCCTCATCATTTATCTCCAAGAAGATTATCACCACGATCACGGTCACCGAAATTATCGCCACGACGAACATCACCACTGTTGTCACGCGCGAGGTCACCTAAATTATCGCCATCAAGACGAGTATCGCCACGTGCTCGGTCGCCATCACGTCCTTCACCTCATAAATCGCCATGGTCGTCACCTAGGAACTCACCTCGTTTGTCACCCAGACGGCGTCGATCTCCACCCAAAGAATCGTCAAAAAAAAATCGACAGCGGTCAATTACACCTGATAATGTAGTCGGTGTAATCAATCATAAACGCGAAAACACGCCAATTCGACGTAACCCTACATCACCCGAATTATCACGGAATAAAATAAAAGTGTTGTCTATAAATAAAGAGTTGAGTGAAATAACAAATGATCCAGTTCTTGAGGCACGTAGACGAAAGTTCGAATCGACTAAACCGATTGATCCGGTTCATGACAATAAAAAAATAAAATTGAGTAGAAAAGAATCCGTGAATGTATTCAAAAAATCATTGGAGATATTGGAAAACGCACCTGAAACCAATTCTCCACACAGGAACACTCATAAAATATCTGAAGATAATTATGAGTTGCCTGAAGCCGAATTATGTCTGCACGATAATTATGATTTTGATGAATTGGGAGAACATATTAGTGATGAATCAACATTGACAAATGCCGTTACGATTTGCGTTGAAGAGTCACCAGTGAAAGTTGAAAAAGAGCGTGTCAAGAAAAAGAAGAAGAAGGATAAAGAATTATATCAAGTGGGAAAACTCAAAGGTGGTGAATTACCATTATCTGAACGTATTGGTAAGGAAAAAAAATGTAAAAAACGTAAAGAAATCATCGATGATGATGTGAAAGAAGAAGTGGACGCTGTGGTAGATGAATCTTTAGACGATGAAGCAGACTTACGAACAGAGTTGAGTAGGCGTCGCGCAGAGCGATTAAATAGGACAGCTCCAATGCAGTCAGCAAGGTTATTACAGTCAGCTTTCAAAGGACTTGCTAAAGAGTGAGTGATTCATATGAAATGATCCTTTTTCCTTCTATGGTTATTAGTCCTGAAGACTTTACTCAATGACATATATTAATTTCCCACAGAGTTGTTAAAGATAGTGCTAAAGCTATGCAACGGAGTTTCACAAAAGGAGAAGAAAAATGTTAGTACACGATGCTCAGTTTTATACAATCTGTATTTTGCTACATTCCATTATTGATGAATAACATATTTGACCATTCCTTTATTTCCATTTGTAGCTAATTCGAAAGATATTCGACGAGTGACCGTACTCCATAGGGCTGTGCCAGATTTAGATAATTCAGATGGTAAAAATAAAATGAATCATTTATTTATAGTTTATTACACTGATATAGCAATTTGTACAATTTGGTGGCATGATGTTTTGTTACAGATGACGAGACTCTAGATTCAAAGATCCCGATAAGATTCAGACTCGGTATAAATAAACCGATTCAGGAAACACGCGAGTCAAAAGGCTCTAGGAAATCTTCCAAACGACAAGGGCGTAAGGTAAAGCACAAAAATAATTCGATAGTGAATGATATTACATGATCAAAATGATCACTGTCCATGAATCATGTGCAATGATGCATATGAACATAGCACCCCCTACCTTCCCTGTATATGAATTTTCCAGTCATCAGTCACCAGTTGTATGTAGTGTGTTAGAACAACAATTTTCCGATCATATAATCAACTTCTTATCGTGCCAATTTTGAACCGGATATTTGATAAAGCAGGAAATCACTGAATTTTCTTCGGTTTCTAGTATTTTCTTAATTGCGAAATGAGAATCGCCGATGAATTGTGAATGGATCAATCTTATTTCGTATGATTGTACGTCGTATTACGAATTTGATGATCCTCCTCAGTTATATTGAGTTTCATACAGATATGCAAATGTGTGCTGCGGTTTATAATTCTATCAGAATCATTCAAATATAAGTGAACTAATCAGCTTCTCATCAAAGAATATGCATATTGAAAATCTGATTCATTGTTGATTCGTTATAACAATCACACGAATTGGCTTTGATCGACTTAAAATGAAGAAAAAAAAATACCAATGTGCCTTGGAGAACTAAATAGTTCATACTTGAGAACACATTCGTGTTAGAATTTTTTATATTTCCAGTCAAAACATCATGTCTTACTATATTCTCATATTATTCCCCGCAAAAATACCACAGTTATTAATTAAACATGAAACAGTCATGTCCATATATTTTTGTTCTCTACATTTTAATTTTCCAAAACGATAAGCACAACTAAAATATAATTGTATCATCTCTCTTTTGTTGTCCAGGGAACAAAGAAAAATACGCATTGACCCGATTGCATATTTGTACGAAGAAATCGAAAGAATACACTAAACAAAAACCAAAAGTGAGAAAAAGAGGTGAGAAAGGATGCGGAAAATATTATCAATATTGCTTCACCACATTGAATAATTTCCACCATGAATATATGAGTTTTTTTTCTCAATAATGGAGGGAAATCTAATTCACATACAGTTTCATTAGTTTTTGACAGATATATTCTCTAAAATAATTGATTGCATTCGAGTTGACGTGAACAGTGAAAAAAAGATGGAAGAATAAGAGCAAATAAAGCTTAGTGATCGTTTTCAATTTTTTGATTTCTGGATATTTGTATAGTCTTTTTATCTCGGTATTCTACTATTACTATTACTGTTTACCGAACGACCTCTGGCTCGCCCCGTCACCTCTAACCAAAAACTTATTTGGCTTGTATCTACCCATTTTGATCAATTACAAGTTTATAATTGGTAGTTTGCCTACGCATTATGTGATACCAATGTAAATAATTTTGCCTCACTCACACTCATCAACCACATCAGCAACATGAGAACAAACAATATTAATAAACCAGAAATATTTATGAATTAATTGGAATCTCAAAGTATCTTCTGTAAACCTTGAAAGTGTGTATGAGATGTGTGGTTATATTGAATGTACATACATGTATAGATATATATATGAACTTCTATCATAATAATTATGATATTAATGAAAATTAACGTATCACTGACGTAATCATACAAGTTCGAGTTCTGGAAGAAACATTTTGTACCTGGTAGAAATGTCGTTTCAATTTTCATACATTTAGAATTCATGTAAGCATACATTCTTCCATTCAAAAAAAAAAAAAATCATTCGCATTATCACCATAACACAACTATAATTAAGAAAAAAATTAACTGCTGAGATTTTCTTCGTGTCAATTTCGGTGGAATATAGAAAAAAAATGAGTAAATACTGTAAATTAACTGTTGAGTTCTTTTTTTTTTATTCGTCAGCTGTCGTTACAGTTGTTACAGAATTGAATACTCGTTATTATCGACGATAATGTCGAACGCGATTGAAAAAATAACGAGGAAGCAAATTGATGACAAATGGGAAAGAATCAGTTCGATTATTCTGTGATAAATCAATTATTGTTTTTAACATTTTCTCCTCTCATTCTATAGTTATCTATGATATCCTTACTTTATTAACACCAATCATTTCTATAGGTCTTATATATATTCGCACAAATAATATGCGAGAGTATGTTGAGAACAACATCGTTTTTAATTTCATTTTCAAAGCACTGATCAGTTTAATCATAGGAATTTTATTAATGACTCGATTTTGGAACATAATTGTTATCGTAAATATGTGTCACCGTGAAAATCTCTGTGAAGCGTGTTTATACGTAACTATATGTATTTATCATGTGTACGCCATTTTTATCCATTTCAACATGAACATCAAACTAGTGGAGTTTTCTACATTAAAAGCGCAAAATTTTCTTCAACTGATAATTACAAATAGCGAAAATAATAAATGCAACTGCACAATATTCGCATATATTGTCAGCAGATTAATCAAATTCTTATTTTCAGAAGAAATAAAATACAATTAAACATGATACAATACTATTTTTTTTAATGAAACCAAATTAAAAAGCAATGAAAAAAAAAAATATATATACTTATTAAAACAAACTGAATTGAGTTTATTTCTTTACGCTTATCACTATACGATGATCATTATTTATTCTATCCACTTGAAAATGTGTAAGTAATCGCCCAATCTGCACAACCTTGAGCGTTATGGAAATGAAAAAAAAAAAAATATCAACAAATAAGAATACTCGTTTACATTCAAGTAGTAACGTCAACATTGCGTTCATGCACGTGACAAACAATACTTGAAAAATGAGCCCAGTCAGAACTTGTTAATCACATACATGTATAATGAAGTATTGGATATATGTTGACAAATCTAGGGGTGTTGACGTGCGCAAGCGTACTATATCGGTGAATAAACAGGACATGGGTGGTGGTTGTAGCTCTAGTCTGATTCCCTGGCCTTAGAAAAACTCCAGTAATCAATGGAATGGCCAAGTAGTCAAAGCTCGTGAGCATGTGAGCTTGCAGCACTTTTGCATTATTTGCATTGTTACCTGCCTCTCTTTGTTTATCCTTTGCAAATGTGTTAATACCATGTGAGAATGTAACTACTGCCGGGAGATTATCATAAAATCCTGAGCAACAATGTGTACGTAATCCAACAGATTTATTTTCACAATTTTTATTCAATTGAGAAAAATTCTGTTGTAAAAATGTATAATATCGTCATTGTTGTGAACGTAGTAGATCCATCAGGGTCGCACTCTAAACATCTGAGCCACCTGAAAACTGGGTCGGATTTACTCCAAAGTAAGTGCATCGACCTTGGGGTGGTTACATACAATCGAGAGCAAATACATTTCAATGTTGAAGTTCAGCGCGATGAAGTTTAATCAGGTACTGAAATCTTAACCAATATATTCGACAAGACTTGTAGCATGTGGTCATAATTGTTGTATTCGTTCACTCAAGATGTTACTCTCATTGCATTACTCATATCATCATAACGTATAATAAATTATTCATGTCTTATACATAATAAATTACACTTCAGCAAATGTTCAATTTCATCGAAACAACAGAATTGAGTGTAAAAACGTGAAGATGGGTAGCGGTGTTGCGGAGGTTGCAACTATTTTTCAACCACGACGCTCTCGCACTCCCAGTATTATTCTTAGTGATGATCAATCACATGGTCCGTATGCAAGTCCTGGTCAAGTGGTCCTGGATACCTCGAGTAATTTTCTACATTTACTGCCGTCATCTATGAGCTAAACAATCTTCAATCAGACATTGTGTAATAATCATGATAATGTTTCATAACTCAAATTATCTCAGCTGGTTGTGAGCAACAGGGCTGCAACATTCCCGGAGGTTGCGGCGACTCTGCATCCAGTTGTAGGTCGTTGGAGACCGGTGGCAGTTGCGCCGGGAGTGGTGGAGGTGGTGGCGGACCAGGTGGCGGGGGATGTTCTGGCGGTCAAGGGCACAATCAACAATCGTGTCATATTGGCGGCTCAACTGTTAGTTATCAAACTCGTCGACATTCATTATCTCGCTGTTACAATTCATGTTGTGCAGAATCAGCCAAAAAGGTGATGGCCATTTCTGGCAGTATGCAAAAATGATCAATAATTTATCTCAACATCATTCTTCAATTTTATATATTCTGTTGGCACAACTTATTTTTGCAGATTTACTTTGGCGTATGCGTGACAGTTTGCGTGACTGCGAGTTGGGTAGGTGCCACTCATTGCATCAAATATATGTACTATTATCAGCCGGACATTATCAGTCACGATACTGGAAGCAATACAACTACCAGTGGACTTCATCATCAACCCGTAAATATGAAGAACTTACATAAATATAAGAAAAGACCGGGACAAAAATACGACTTGTTTTTATCCTTCATACACTCCAAAGAAAAAACGGAATCCTGTGATCAGCTATTGGAATCTCTTAAGATATTGGTCATCGACATCTTCGTATTCTGAACATAAAAAAAAATTAATTTTGATCATGTATCAAACTAATATTTTGAATGTCATATTTTACATTCTCTTCATATTGCAGATAATTTTACCATACAATGCGCCGTTCTTCACCACTTGGTTTTGCACAAATTGGGCCGTGCTATATTTTCCAGTTTATTTCCTGTGTCGCATCGCTAAATCCAAATGTACTAATCCTACAGAAATAATTGCTGAGAGTTTACGTGGATTCCGTGATAAGGGTTTTACTGGTGGTCGTTTTTTAACACGATGCAGTCTATTTTGCGTTTTGTGGGTAGCAACAAATTACATGTACATTCATTCACTTCGTATTCTCCTTGCTACCGACGTTATGGCATTATTTGCCACGAATGTCTCGTGTGTTTATCTACTGTCTTGGGTTATACTGCACGAGCAATTTGTTGGAGTCAGAGTGAGTATAGTCAATGTTCGATCAAACAATGGAATTCATTTCTCCAGCTGAACTAACAAATGTTTTTTAGATCATCGCAGTTATTCTCTGTGATACTGGAATAGCATTATTGGCCTATATGGATGGGATAACTGGTAGTCCAACACTGGGTGGTGTTGTCCTTGCAGCTTCTGCGGCTGCGGGATCTGCTGTTTACAAGGTTCGAACAACTATAACACTATGAAAGTATTGAATGTTCCACTGTTCATGTTCAATACTGAAATCCATTTTCCAGGTTCTATTCAGGAAAGTTATTGGGGAAACAACATCTGGTCAAGTTTCACTCTTCTTTTCTATTATTGGACTGTGCAATGCAGCTCTATTGTGGCCAGTGTGTTTAGCTCTGTATTTCTCTGGTGCTGAAACTGTCCATTGGGCACGATTGCCATGGGCTGCACTTCTGTCAGCGAGCATACTTCATTTAGGTCTACTTTCCACATGTTTTCCGTATTATACAGATAGAAATAATATGTATAAAATCGAAGAATATGTCCTGTCCGTTCATTCATGCAATATGTTACTTTCAGTCGCGAATATGCTTGGAAACTTCAGTATCGCATTAACGTATGATTTATTCATCACCCTGGGGCTCATCACAGCCGTTCCGGTATCAGCAGGTATAACAACGAATTTATATTCTTAGAACTCATATTCTATCACAATAATAGTCATGCCTGAATATTACCCTTACATTTCCTTTCAGCCCTCGATGTGGTACTTTATGGAGCTCATTTTGTTGGCATGAAATTAGCGGGGATGATTCTTATCGCTGTTGGTTTTTTCCTCGTCATGTTTCCAGACAATTGGCCGGATTACATTACCCGGCTACTTCGGTATGCATTAAATGAATTAATAACACCGATATTTTGGTATGCAGTTTAGCTCTCGAGAAACGAACAAATTTTTATTTTTTCATAGCTTTTAGTTCTATAGATTACTTTCCATATACTTTCTCTCATATATTTCTATATATAAATATCTCTCTACTTCTATTTGCAAGAGAAGATCAAACTAACATTTCCACATATAAATTTTGTTGAGCACACAAATTAGAGGCAGAGCGCGTAGACAATCACTGAAGTAGGATTCTGCTTGAGAGTAACGCCTTATGTAACTGATACACTGATGGTTATTTCTTTCCACAATCTTTCTCCAACCTCTTTAATTTCAAATATTTCAAATGAGAGATAAATATGTCAATATCTATAACAAGAGATGCGAAGGTATAATTAGTAATCATGAACAAGATGAAATATTTTTTTTCCTCCACGCTTTACATCACGTAGTGATAGCCGCATCATATTATTCATCTGTGAAATCACTTTAAAAATTGCCAAAATATAATGTCGTAGAGTTCCTATGATCTATCGACTTGAGGAGAATAGAATGAATTCATCAATCACTAGTCTTTCATTATTTGTGAACAACCACACCATGACACTTGCACTGCGAAGCTTTCAATGTGTTGTGTCATCATATCAATGACTTTCTATAAAACCTGAATGAAAATCAGGCAAATGAAGTACGAACATGATGTCTCTTATCAAATTCTCAATTATCCTCATAATTCTCTTGCCTGATTTTCTTAACGATATACATCACACGAAATCTTGAGTCATTGATGAAACAAAGCTGTGCTTTGTTTCTCCTCTAATATTTCGAAGAATTTAATCTTTCAATATTCTATTCATATTATAGTTGAATTCTTGAGCCATATCCGTATCGAGAGCTTAATCGTATTGATTTTCAAATAAGACATCTAAAGTTACTCGATAGAAAAAATTTTAGGTGTTGACCGTCATAGACAGATATTCTAGAGAGAATCCAATTTGTTCCGGCTGCTCGTTGAACATGGCAAAAAGAACAAAACAATACAGTTCTATATATTATGCAAAGAAAAAACAAACAATATAAAAAAAAACCTGAAAAAACGATCCCCAACAATCAGGATCCATTATATGCTGTTACAGAAACATAGTCGTCATGAGTCACAGTACAAGGTAAGAAAATACATGGCCTATATCTTCCATCTTGCTGATGATACTGACAATTTACCGTTTTGGACTGCTGTATTGAGAGAAGTTCGTAATAGTAAATAGTGAATTTATATATTTGTCGAGAGAATCATATTCATGCATATATATTTATATGCATAAATATAAATCTATATCGTCCATGGTGAATCGTTTGTAACTCGTGCATTAAAGAAGATTGTTATCGATGGGCGCATGGTCTATGGAATATGGCTCTTTCCCTTCTTTATGGTTTCAATATGTCAGTCTCTTCATTTCTCTTTTACTATGTTCTTACTTTAACTTTCCTCTATCTTCATGAATATCAGACGCACTGCTTTCTATTCTGCATGAAGCTAATAGAACAACTTGTAACTGTTAACATTAATTATCACAATTAACGTTGATTCATCCAATTATTTTGTTTTATTATGCGTATGTAAATATATTCATCGGCCAATGGCACCATAGCTTCTGTAGTTCTGTGTGTCGTTTACTCATAACAAGATGAGAAAGTTTAATTTCCCTGAGTTGAACTAATAAGTTTTAGATGATGAGATATAGTTGACAATACACACAGAGACAGACAATGAGACGAGCTTTTGAATATGAACAGACTTGACGATAATCGCAATAGGTTTCCCTATAAATGGTGGAAAATATAAATGAAAAATCGTAGCAATAATTGAGTAGAATGAACAAAAAAAAGATGAAAGTGAATGGGGTTGATGCAGTACAACAAGTCCGCATCAACATGGGGTCGGCAGGGTTGGAGTTAATAGGAGTCGAAGACAATCATTGCAGCAGCGGCATTTTCGACGCAACTACGGGGTATCATCTACGAATGGTGACGGGCAAACCCTCCTTCCAAACTCCGCAAACAATCAGACCAACTCGTTATATCGGCATAATGCTGACAACTCCTCATCCTCTGAAACCCCGCATCGCGTTATTCCTACCTCAACCACTACCAACAACCACCATCGTCCACACATCGCCCCAGTGGCTCAACAAGGTATGCCTAATCGTACATTATGCGTCAGAAAAAAAAAACACAACCAAAGAACAAACAATATATTTTTATGTATGAATAAACACATATCACGTAAGAATAACCAAAGCTCAAAAATGAAAGAGAAATAATTGGCGTGGAATATAGACACATTCAGGTACGACATTCGCAGGCTTGTAATTCTTGGGATATGTTTGATTAATTAATCTGCATCATTGGACCTAAATTTCATAAACCTGAAAATCTCTTTGTTGGATTTCTCGTGAAAATTCAAAATCAAATCTCATCCAAATTTCTGTTCTCATATTCATATTGATATTATTTAGGACTAACAATTTACGATACGGGAAAATATTCGAAATTGTTAAAACATAAGACCATTACAACGAAATCATAATTATATTAATTAGAATTCCTTTAGAGTAGCGTAAAAACACATCTGGAATATATTTTTATTATTCAAAGTAGTTAGGTGTTGTACAGGGATTTGGTTAGATTAGATGTTGTCAGAAGTGGAAAAAGAAAGAAGTTATTGATCAATTTTTTTTTTCATGATCGTTTTTTTCCTTATGATCTTTATCATATATTGATATATATCTATATATACATTTATATACATATATGTGCATTGGTAAAAATGTAGTGATATGCCATTTGTTGAATATTTAATTGAATTAATTGACGTGTATGTGCTAATACGAATATGATGAATTTGGAATGAGCATTATGAGAACGAACGTGTACATGTTAATCGGATGAAAATATTTAATTTACATTCAGTTATATAGATATACAACTATATCTATGTATACTCGATGTCTTTGTTCCGTCTTATTAATAACATAATTTATCCTCAATTGGATGAGAAAACCGCCTGTACCGGTGTGGATTATTGATGAAACGTTATTTATCAATGTGAAGATAAAATTAAATAGAAAAACTAATTGGATGGACATGAAAATTCGTGAATCAGAATAATGAGATGGCATAAATCATTCATTATTCCATCTCAGCATGTTAATTGAATAATTGTTTGTCACCTGGCGTTATCACAAGTGAATGAAACAATAAAATTATCTTCAAACAATTGATTTCAGATGGAGTCGGCGACACCGGCACGGTTTGCCCGGAGGCACCACACGCGACGTGATTGATTATCGTACCGGTTATATCAAATCTCATTTGCGTTCACCATCAGGTAGAGTTCGGTGACTACATTATTTGTCTCATTAGCAAAAATTGAAATGGAGGGACGCTGTGAAAGAATTGATTATTGCCGATATGTGTTCATGGAAATATTTGGAAATGTAATGACGAAGGTTTTGGGACATGAAGTTAGAATTTTGGGATTATCTGTTGGAGTGGAACACAAGAGAAAAATTCAACGAATAAACAAGATTTACAGAGAGATAGTTCACATAATACAGACAGGGTTTCTAGTTATTATTCAGATATCAAACGTACGATTATTGATTATTCACTCGACTTGAACAAAACAATAGAGTTGGATCATAATACACTCTGTTTCAAATATTCAATGGGTGGAGAGTGATGTGCATTTCATATTAGATAGAGATATTTCGTGAACTATGGAAAAATCATATTAAACTCATCCACTCTTTCTCTTTTCCCTCGATTTCAGATATCATCCTGCCTTTCTTAATCATATTTTACTAAATAAAAATAGATCGAAATAGATATCATCGAGTGATTATGAATAATGAAATACTCACTCCGTTAAAAATAATGAATTTGACTCGGACTGGTAACGATAATTGAATACCGATAAATCATTTTTGTTTACTATTGCTAATGTGCTAATTATATTCTCTCATTTCGGCAGAATTTTTGTATAAGATTGATAGACGTTATTTAAGAAGTTTATTCAATGTAATTTTATCAAGAAAGTAGCATTTATTATCAAATCGAAAAAAAAAAAATGTGGTGTCTTGATAGTGAGTATAATTCATGATAATGAGAAAGTGTTTGTATAATTTCTTCTTCCTCTGGTCCTCATTTATTTAAAAATTTTGCGAATCGGATGTATGGGATGAATCATGTGTGATAAATCTGGTGGATTTTTCTCGAAAAAGCTCAGCTCTTTCAAACCACCTGCAGCTATTTCCCATAACTCTGGATGTTTCGATTTAAAGTTGTTGTACCATTTCTCAATCAATGGCCATGGACTAATAGAGAAACTGATCGCTTCAAGGCATAATGTTGCAGTGACCAAAGGAAAATCAGCGATGGTCAACGTGTCTGTTAGAGAAGATAATATCAATGGCAATGAATAAATTATCATGTTACAAATATTGTTCCGTTACAATGGGTTTATCACAACCTACCACTAGCAGCGTATGTTGAATTCGCACGTTTCAAATACGTTTCGAAAATGTCTAGTGCCATTTTCATTTTCTTCAATCCCAATGGCGTACGTTCATATGCGAAAAACATTGGTGCCAACTAAAGTCAACACGAGTATAATGTAAATCCTAAGACAAATGGATATGATTACATAATGATTAAATCAACACTCTACCGTATACTCTGAGATGTTCCGATAGTACGTTCCCATATTGAAGAACAAACGATGATTGACAATAGCACGAGCATTTGGATGTTTAGGATAAAATTTCCCAGCAGTATCGTATTTATCACAAATGTATTGAAGAATTGCGTTGCTGGAGAAGAATAAAAAAAATGGGGCGAGTGACATTCATCAATGCGACTGCTAGAAATATAATTCGTATCAATGTAATATGTATAAAAATTCTCTATACCTTTCTCCAATCATCAAGTCACCATCTATGAAAACAGGAATTTCCTTCTGAGGATTGAGCTGTGGACGAGATAACCTATATTCAACAATCACATTCATTTTCGTACACAGATCACCATGTTTATAAATACCTTTCCATATTCTTCTGTCATGTGTTCACCTTTCCCAAAATCAACATCGATCAATTCGAAATCCAAATTCAATGCCTTCAAAGCCATACGACATGCCAACGATGGCGGTCCGTCGGATACCGAATATAATTTCATTGTAAATATTTATAATAGTGACAAAGATTCTGCAGGGCTGTGGAATCGACTGCAGTTCGCAGAGTACTGATATTCTCATTATTACAACGCATTCTAATCTCTCGAGTCTCATTTACTACGAGAACTTTCATTCATATCTCAAGGCTATCAATGACAAATATGGCGAAAGAATTCCTCGTTACAATCTAATTATGTGATGGGAACATGAGAAGTCGATACTGGAGTTGACATGTAAATAGAAAAATGTATGGACACAAACACAAACATCTTTTCATTGTTAGATTCTCTTTAATCATTTTCTAATATATTGATTTATTTTTTCTTAATTTGCTACCGATATATTTTTTTTTTACATCGCTTATATCAGAAAGCACATAAACAATTGATTGAAAATACTGGCGTCTAATTTTGTAATGTGTTCCAACATACATTTGAATTAATGTTATATATATATTATATAGTATCACTCGAAACAATCACTTGGCCGTTCAATTTCAATCCACCAACGTTTAATGTCATCCAAAATATATTGACTATTAGTATATTTCCTCCCATTACAATATTCACATTGGATACAAGTTTTCAAATGAACAGTAACATTCGCAATAATTAATGATTAAGTTTTGATAATAGAAATTTTGTTAATATTCGGTATTGTAGAGTTATATCAATTGGCTGGCGATATAACGATGTGAAGTTTAAGCATATCCTTATTGGGACCAACGAGGTAAGGTGATAAAGAAGAGTCTAATGGCATGGCACCTTGTTGTGGATTTAATTCTTCAAATGGCAGTAAATTATCCAAATTGAGCACACATTCTTTTTTATTGAATCTGTGTATAACTTCAGTGACACGAGCAATATGCTCAACACCATCTTGAAGACCATAAATCAATACTCCAATTTTGACCCTCATGTCGACGTCAGTATTTACCGGTGGATCTTTGCAAGTCAATGACAATCTCACTGAACGAATAACCTGATCAGGCATTTCAAGTGTACCCTGCCAAACAATGAGGAAAAATTTCTTGAACCACACTCCTTTTGGGTAAAGATCAACTACCCATTCACATGTACGATCGCCCGCATACTCAGCGAGGAATGATAAACTTGAAAATACGAGTGTGCGTGTATGATAAGATGGTAAACTATGGAAATTCTCAATCGTGAGTAAAGAACTACATGTGTCAACGGTATATAATCGTGGCTCAAACAATAATGCACCATCCTCTTCATTCTTCATGACTTCTCTCACACGATCGTGTTGACCAGAATGGAAGGACATCCCAATTGCCATTCGCTCAACGAAGAATTCTTTATATTTTTTCGTCAAGGGAGATAATAGAAGATCAGCCAATTGCCGTGGTGACATCATTGGAAATCGTACTGGTGTCATTACAGCAATAACCAATTGTTTCAAAGTCGTTTCGAATTCTTCAGGTGATAACTGATTCCTCAGTCGATCTGCCTGATGATCCAACCATGACTCCAAACATTTATATAACGTCATTTCATCGCGGATAACTAAACTACTCTGATGTAAAAGTGACACCAGAACATCTAAATCGAAGTTACCAAAGTCAGCTGTTTTTGCTACTAATGCAATATTCCATTTGATGAAATTCTGACAAGTTTCAGTTATTTCTCGATGTCCACAATTTGATGTATACTCGAGCCATGATACTAATGTACCATGAATTGCCGCAACCGCAATATGATTTTGCATATATTCAAGGCACAAAGTTATCAAATCTTTCACGTTATATTTGTCAGCCAGCGACAATATCGGTAATACGACTTCATAACTTATTCTGATTTGGCCAGTGTAAAAATATCGTAGGAACTCACTAAATATTGGAACGCATTGTGGAGTTTCTTGTAGTGTCACTCGACTCTCTTGCGATTCGGTCCATTGTGGACTCATCAACATCACCTGCAAAGTAAAAACTTTATAGTCTCAGTCAATATTCAGATCATTTATGCACATCGATCGTACATCATCTAACGAAACCGAGTTATTTCTTTCTGCAAAAATGGTATTACGTGTTGAATTAAAATAATACGAAATCAATTTGTAGTCTCACCTGGAATACATCGCTAGACGCACAAAGAATAAGTCGATGAGCTGGATATTCAATTCCATCAACCACCAAACAAATATCATTCATAAGTCGCTCAGCATAGAGCGTTGCTATTTTTAAAAGGATCGTGTGCGAATTATCAACTTCAATAGCATCAGGTGTCACTGGTGCATCACTTGAACTCGGTCCGCTTTCAGGTGTTGTTGGTGTACTTTGTTCCATACTTGTCAAACCTGTCATCCATCTAAATGTACTACGTAACATCTGCACATGTTTTCTAGACGTGATTTAGCCTGCTGTGCCCTTGTGCAACGTGTGCACACTGGGCTACTAATTTTTTTCACCCAACATTCCGATCACTTTCTTCTTCATTATCAATTGAAGAAAAAGAAACTGTACAGGCATACGTTAAATCGGGAATGTCGAGAATTTTTCCCCCAGTAGTTGAAGGGCTTTGCAGTACTGCTAAATCCGCTACTGAAGTTTTGTGTGCGTTCGTGTGTTTCTGTTAAATTTTTCATCCAGTCTTCATATTTCATTGAAAATTTATGTGACTAGTTCATTCAGTAGATGTAGTTTTTCGTTGTATTGTCAGAAACAGAAACTTATAGCTTGTACTATCCGATCTACGAACGACACTATCTGACATATCCATTTTTCGTATACAGAGGTATACAATATATGTATACTTGCATTCGTAGGTGTGCTTGAAAAGTAATACAGATGTCGCTTATCGAACGCTTCAATATAAATCGTTCTAATAAATACACCACAATGAATGATCCAGAATATATTATATTGTATGATATTTAATACAGTATATTTTTAGTATATTATTGCAATATTCACTGGTTCTCCAATGATGAAATTGCCATAAGAATATGTAATTACTTTTGATTTATGGAAGAATGATTTTGAAAATGCCACCGAGTTTGCACGAGACATCTGGTTGTGAACTGGGGAAACGATAACTTTGACGAGTTTGTAGGAAAACATAACCCAAATTTTTGGAGAGGATAAAAATTCGAAAGATCCAAAAGATGAAATTGACACCTAAAAATTAAGATTCATTAGATGATCAATTTCATCAATTAAAACCGGTATAAAGAGGTTAGACATTGGAATGTAGTTATACATACCAAGAAAAATTTGATAGTTTCAACTAATTTATTAAATTTTCAGGTAAATAACAAATAGCAATCCAACAAAATGTTCACAGTCATATTTTATGCGACCACAACAATTGTATTGGCACTGTTTCTGCGATTATTTTATATGTTATTCATTATTCGTGGAATGAAACGAGAAGATGGAGATCCGACTGTTAAAACTCTTATAATTCTTGGATCCGGTGGACATACAACAGAAATGTTGAAAATAGTAGGAAAATTAGATCTCAATAAATATACTCCACGAATATATGTTCATGGACAAACGGATAAGATGAGTTTGGAAAGATTAAATGAGGCGGAGACGGATAGAGAAGATTGGAAAATCATTCCCATTTTCCGAAGTAGAGAAGTTGGACAATCATACTTGTCAAGTATTGGTACAACTTTGGTAGCTTTTAAAGATGCATTACACATCTTAGTTATGGAAAAACCTGATGTGATTCTTTGTAATGGTCCTGGAACTGGGCTACCATTATGTTTAGGAGCTTTTCTATTACGTTTTCTATTCATTAGTAAAACGATAGTCATATTTATCGAAAGTTTTTGTCGTGTGAAAACATTCTCATTGACAGGTAAAATTGTATATTATTTTGTTGATCACATGATTGTTCAATGGCCAAAACTTTGTACGAATAATGATAAACATGTGCATCTAGTTAATTAAATATTTCTGTTAGACCCGTATAAACATGTGTAGTTTGAACTCTCCTCTTCTGTGCACCCACAGATAATCATGACAAGTAGAACTTCATTGTCGTCGATTGAAATACCTTGGGATGTTTTGATGAAAGTTTGCAATGAACAAATACCGCACGAGATGAAGATTCATCTAGCTTCTATATGTAATGCTCTACATTCGGATGGGAAGTCACATGAAAGTGTGGAACCTACTGAGCTCGAGGATTTATTATTGATTATAGAGGCATGTTTAGATAGAACGTGGGAGGAACTCAATACAGGACACTGGAAAGATGTCTCCATTCAACAGAGATATTGTTATACAGTCTGTAGCATATTGAAGGTAATTAAGAATGATCAGATGTCATTGTTGAGTATGATATCGAATATGAATATCTTGAGCAGTGCATCATCCTGGAAATGAATTTTGATAGAAGAATGAATCCGGAAACAGTAATAAAGGAAGTTGTTGAGCAAGTAGATAGAGGCCTTTTACTGGGTGCACCGCTTGAAGATGCACCAGACCTATTGACTGAACTTGCTGCCGGACTGAATAAACAACTCTCCGAATCAGAGAACGATTTCACATCTGATACTGAGGAAGTATTACAGTTTAAGTTCGGAAATGTATTGAAGAAGTCATTTCCAGGTTTAGAATGGGTGAAACAGTATGACACACCATCAATGGAAACATTCTACAGGGATATATTCAAGTCAAAAACTCCAGCGGTACTCAGAGGTATGTTAGTCTCATATGAATGATGCACTCCAGCATTCTGTATCGATTTGTAGAAATTTTTGGTTGAATGATGTAATACTTCGATACCTATAGGTTGTATCGAACACTGGAAGGCGTTGACATTGTGGAAGGACCCAAATTATTTGATAAAAATTGCTGGCACAAGAACAGTACCAATCGAGATGGGTTCTAACTATGCCGAAGAAGATTGGTCTCAGAAACTCATCACATTTTCAGAATTCATACGATCACACGTCGCAAATACTAATGGACAAATTGGTTATTTGGCCCAACATGAATTGTTTGATCAAGTGAGATCGATTTCTATATGAATTTCAAGTGAATATATGATGATTAATGCATATGAAATTATCTTTCCAGATACCTGTATTGAAAAATGATTTTTCAATTCCCGATTATTGTAACTTTTCTGACGATCCAGAAGAAACTTCGCCTAAAATAAATGCATGGTTCGGACCAGGTGGGACTGTCTCGCCGCTTCACTATGATCCTAAGGATAATCTATTATGTCAAGTAAGTCGACTCACTATCCAAAAAGTGACTCGATGTAATGCATATGATGTTATGGATATTTTTCAGGTATTTGGATGCAAACGTGTGATACTTTACCCTCCTGATGATGGACCATTTTTGTATCCATACGATACGCGCTTACTATGCAACACAGCACGAGTCGATCCAGTTGAACCTGATTATGAACAATACCCCGAATTTAAGAAAGCCAAAGGATACGTTTGTTACATAGAATCCGGTGAAATGTTATATATCCCACCGAAATGGTGGCATCATGTTACCAGTCTCACGCCGAGCTTCTCAATTAGCTTCTGGTGGAAATAATGTACAGAATGAATAAATATTTTCATCATAAACGAAAATTGCTCAATAAAAAATCTTTAGATATGAGAAAAATATATTTTATTCCAAACACTTTGTATCATAGTGCTCAAAAAAAATCCATGCAGCAGGAACATTTAGGTCATACTCAGCTATAATTATGGAGGAATTAATGTGAATCAAGGAGACAAATACATGCGACTGAGAATTGACAAGCGTTTAATAGAATGGGTTAAATCCTAGAGAATGCATCATTGTATAAAACTGAATATTTCTGGCTAAGTTATAAAGGTGGGAAGGCAGAGTCCATCAGGCAATGCTTTCTGCAACTTGGGCATGATTGATCTCTTTTGAACCATTTTGTTATACACTGAAAAAAATGAGTGGTAAGGAAATTAAATCATGCTATGCAACGATCAAATAATACTAGATCCCAACCTCCTTGTGGAATGTGTGTTTGCATTGTGATGTGTACAGAACGTGCGATGGGCACGTCCGCAGCGATTCAAGACATATCACGCAATTGCTCTGTTCAAAATCATTTTTCCATGATATAGAGGAACCAGCCGTCATACCCCATGGATTTTTTCTGATTGTTGAATCTTTTCTTGAAGACGCTGCTGAAACGTCTGTAACTGAATAGAATCGCTACATCAATATCCATTGATCAGAGATGTAACAATACTTTTAATGCTCACGGGAAGATGTAGATGAAACGGAAGTTTGTCGCCGTCGTTGATTCGGAGGACCTCGATCATCGTACCCTATCGATCCCGTCGTACTCGATGGATTCTTCCTGATAGTTGAATCCTTTCTTGAGGCCGCTGCCGAAACATCTGCAACAGAATAAAATCGCTTCATCAATATTTATTGATCAAAGATGTAACAATACTTTTTGATGCTCACGGGAAGATGTGGATGAAAACGAAGTTTGTCGCTGTCGTTGATTTGGAAGATCTCGTTGGACTTCTCTATGTCGCCTTACAGAATAGTCAGCCAGTTGTAATTTTCTCCTATGAACTAATTGCTTCTCAACTGCGTTCATAATTACTGACAATGATAGCCCCGTCAGTGAATTATTATGTTTCTTCCTGACTTGACTGACGCACCACAGTAGATCATACTCCATAACTCCATTATTCCTCGATCGCAATAATTCCATTAAGAGATCGCTTGATGGTTTCTTGTTTCTGGTTTTCGTTACTTCGTTCTCATGTTCATCATTATTCGACATATTGACCGGATCAACCGCCTGGTTCTCAGATGTTACTTTTTCGCACTTAGCTTCTTGTGCTTCGGTTTTCAGAACGCCTTGTGAATTTTCAGGAGAATGATTTACTCCATCGACAGTCGATGTCTGTTCAGACACTGATGTTGTGCTCATATACGTTTGAGAATTGATGTTTGTTTGCAATTGCAAATGTGTTGGATCACACGGTGGATGAGCTGTAAAAAGTGGTGGTGTAGGCCGAGTTATATGATTCAAATTCTGAGCATAATTCTCACATGGCGGAACCAATATTGGGGGATTCGGAAGGAGTGGCGGTAGGAAAGGGTTGTGAATCATCACTGGTGGTATCCTCTGTGAACTTCGAAAATGATTATGACACATATCGAATGCCAGTTGTATCAGTTCCGGAATATCACGATTCGGTAGTACTGGCAAATTAGGCAATTTTAAATGTACGGTATTGATTTTCTTGCATCGTTCTATGGAATTTATCTCTACCAACTTTTCATTGTACATTTGTTGCAGAATCCACGCATTCCTTTTCAATGCTTCTATGGGTTCAAGCCACTCACTTTTCTCGAGTGGTAATGCTGTACCAACATATTTGACTAATGCGTATTGCATTCTCTCTATAATACCATACTCTTTCTGACAAATTACTAACGTACTATTTATGGAGGTACACATAGTCATATATTGAGCGTCTAAATCCATTCGTAACATCGTCATTTTCATGTTAGTCAATTGAAATTCTTTGACTCTCAGTTTATTCTGAACTATTTCTAATTGCCTCAAAACTGAGTCCATTTGTCCATTTGATTTTTCGTACGTGACTTGAGATGTAGCGACTGAATCATCATAAATGTCATTATTTATTGGGATTTCATTCTCACATTCTATTTTCTCTGTTGAGTATGGTAATTTTTCATCACTCATAAGACCATTTTCAGTATCATGCATATCTGAAGGCATCTCTTCCGCTCGATCGGACGTTCCATTCGGAATTTTTTCTTCATCGGTTTCTATGGTTGGGGATTGTGGGTTAATGACTACAGTTGCAGGGTTTTTCGATTTCAAATCCGTGTCAGAAATGCAAGAGGATATGCCGTCGCTATCTTTGTGTTCTAGTTTTGAATTAAAATTTTTTCCTTTCAAATTTGACATAGTGACATGAGCTTTGTCGTTCATCAAAGTATAATTCTCTGGTAATGATTCGGAAGTGTAAATATGACCGTCGATAACTAGGAAGTTTCGAGATTGACATAAAAAATCAATAATATTCTCACAAATTGAATTGTCTTCGTGCGAATCCCATAAATCTTCCCATTTTTTTTGAACAACTGTCACTTTGACCTGTCCGTGATAAGATATGAACTTATTGAAATATGTGTATACAACAGATTCCAGGTCAGCTAAGTGTTCAGAATTATTTTGCCAATCTGAGTTTGGTTGTTCTTTGTCAGGATTCATGTTAGATTTTTCACAGCTGTGAAATTGTGCATATCGATGGCGATCGTTCAGTAGATGATTCAAATTCGATATCCGTAATTCCAATTTTTGCCTTATGTCCGAAGTATTTTTCAATACTTCCAGTCCATTAAGGACAGTCTTAGCGGATGGAAGCTTTGTTTCCATTTTTTCTGCAGCTGTTCCAGCATCTATTAGCTTAACTCTTCGTTTACGGGTTGCACCCTTTGTATTCCGCGACTGATCCTGTTTCACTAATGGTAACTCTATAACTTTAGTCACTTTGTCTTTACTAAGAATGTCGATCTTCCTTATCTTACTTGGTATTGAATCATGTTCACAATTAGGTGTGAAGCAATTCGAACCCAGAAGATCTTTGTCCGATATCTTCTGTCCGGATGACAGAATTTTTTTTTGCACTTTCCAACATGCTGCATGGAATTGTGTGTTACATGCATCGATATTGTTACAAGCAAACGTTACCATGCCATTAAACGCTGGACTATCGAAATGAATATTTCGTCCTGATAAATGATAATGTGAATTCAAATGACAATTTGTCATGAAACATACAGCATCTGGACGATGCCAAATCATACACAATTTTTTCAATTTTAATAATTCCGTCGACAGTCCTTGGCTTGTTGATTCGACAATTATATCATTCGTGATTGGTACATAGCAATTTATCAAACTTTCGGAACTGCCATTCAATATTCCGAGACCTTTATTTATCATATGGTCAGCCTCTTTGAAGTTAAACAATTTTATATGGAATTTTCCAAGTGCATAATATATCATCGGATATTTTTGTGCAACAGTTTTTTCCAGACGTAGTAGAATATTTTGCGCCTCGAGTAAATCTATGAATTCTTTCGATTCCATCAAACTATTACTGAGTAAGTACTGAACCACAATACTCAATTGTGTTTGTCCATTCGGACATCCCACATGGATATGACTTTGCTTGTTGAAAAATGTTTTGTAATGAGCAACTGCAGTTGGAAATATCTTGGATTGATAAGCCACACCAGCCTTTTCCAATGTAGCTTGGTCATCTTCAGTAATATACGGTTTAGTCGTATATTGTCGTAACAACTCTTCAGGCATATTCAATATCTTCATAATCTTCTCATTCAACGCTTCGATCAATTCTGGTTGTAAATCTATATACTCTGACTGGATGAAACACGACATTTAATAATCATATCATTTGATACTTCATCTCATGTCATCAAATTAAGAAATCATAAAAGAAATACCATAATTATATTTTTTCTTTCCACTTCATAAATCACACAACTCAAGACTACTAACTTCAACCTATGAACAGTTTGGACAAGAAGTGGGAAAACATAAGATTGTGAATAATATGAAAGGTACTGCTGAAATGCGAGACAAGCACTGTCGTCAACAACATATCACTACGAAGGGAATTCAAAACAAAGAAATTATGATTACTGACCTGTATGCTATACTATGAGAAAACGACGCAATTGAAAAATCTTAAATATATCGCTATTTTCAGAATCTGAATCTGAAAACACTTCAATAGATAAATCCAATAGGGATAATATATAAACATCAACAACAATCGATGATTAGTGCGGTTGTAATCCGAAATTATCATCAAGTCTAAGATAAGAAACAAATGAACACACGTGACATTACCTGAATGAAACACGTACTTTACTTAGTACAACGGAATCAAACAACAAATCACCAAGAGAAATTCCCGGTATTTCATCGTTGCGAAATTCATGTATCAATGCGTGCGCATGACAGTGAAGTGAGTTTGAATTCATCGGTGGATGTGAAATGTGCGGGAAATTTACAAAGATTCGAAAGATGGAAAAGTCGGCTCTTCGACATGACATGGCTGATGCGAATAGGAAACATGGAAAAATCCTTATTTTTAACGATCTTCAACAATATACAAATTCATAGCCAAGTGATTATTCTTATTTGAAAACATGAAATAGCATAATATGTACTTTCTGTGTTTCAGTTAGAGTTCGAGTCATTCTAATTGAATGATTGTTTGCAGACTTATAAATACTTCAAGTGAAATACAAAATGAACCGATGAAGTATATGACATGGGTATGGTGTTATTATTTTTCGTGCAATTTCATTCATCTATAAACCAATGTGACTTGAAAAAAATTTTTCAATACAAGATTAGAATGTTGATCTCTCGATCATCCTGCATTTCTGCCGTAACAGTAACAAAGCATTTCTCTCTCTTTTTCATGTCTAATTCTAAAAATACACGTGTATCTAGAGAAGGAGTGTCTGCAGTCTCACATGGTACTCGTCTGTCGTTATTTCAAACATAAATGAATTATTATCAAACGTCTTTTCGAGTTCATATAATTTCCTCATGATGACGGGACCGATTTATCCACCAATTATTACTCTTGAGGTAAATAATATTCGAACACACGATTTGTTTGTCGGAATCAGCGAAAATATTTGTGTCACGCATCTACATTTGATCATGATGATCGGTGGTGCTTGAATTCAGCGTGGTGAATTACACATCAAGCATAACATTCACTTATCCTCGACAATGTCACTATTGACATTATGAAAAATTTAGTCTCATTTGCACCATGAAATGGGTTGACACATTCTTCAATGATTCCGCTCTTGTATATTAATTTGATTCATAGTCTTAGCGTTTATCTTTAACATTATGTACAGAAAGTACTACACCCAATAACATGTATCCTTCACCAGGGACCGTCTCTTGACGTCCGTGCAAGTTTATTATTGGCTTTTTTCCCCCAGTCAAGCGCGTGCTCTTATCTATTTTGAGATCAATCCAGTAACACGCTGCCTATTTGTTATGTATCATTTATATTTGTTTTCATTGATCAAGCGCATTAATTGAGGTTAGGTTATGCCATTATTATGCAAATTTTTCTAGTTACAACATGTAGCTTCTGTTAGTTTTATTCATGAACGATACAAATATCTACATGACGAATAATGAAATCGAATCGTTGAGAAACAATGTAGGAGTTATTGGAATTATTAGGTGATGATCATATTGGAATATTCGCTAGCCTTAATCAACGCATTGTTGTTCAGCATCAAACATGATATACATTGGACAACAGGCAGTTGTTTTTAACTTACTACATGTGACAAATAATCATTCATAAATTAGGATGACAATCTTTACGTAGAACTTCTATTGTAGCTGCAAATTGAATTTCCGTTCTTTGATGATCAGAATGTTAATGAGAGGATGAATAATTCGATTGACCTGATTTCTGGCCGGAATCAATCACAATCAGTGTCTCTTTTATCACACGCTTCACCTGTTACTGAGTCTTGATAGAATATTGATGACATGGGCGGCACAAAAATAAAACGAAGTTCAGAACAACTGAAGTGATTGTGAATGACTGAATTTCGCAACAATTGAATGAACAACGTTGTATCACGTGAATAATTCCGTACTAAAACAGCAGCAATTCAATTCATCGCTTTTCCACCATGACAATAGCTGGTGAAAATCTAAAATAGTGGTGGAATCTGCAGTATTATTATCATATATCGAATGAAATTATCTTTGGTGATTAGACTGATAACAAAGTTCTCTGAATGGTGTGCAAAGTGTTATTGCTGTCAGTGATCCATCTGCGAATTTTTCGTACTGATTTACATGCGTAGCTATCTCCTTTTCATATTAGTTCCAAGATTGCAAAAACACCAGTTGCAGTACCACGTGCATCCACGAAGAAATAGTCGGATGTGTTTGAAAATGTTACTATTCAAATGACTAAACAAAAGTATTTCATCCGTATATCAATGTAAGAAATTAATCTCATGCCACATAATACCCATTCGAAATTTTAAGAGGAATTAATTGCTGTGGATAACTGTGATATATCCAATTTACCATTTCACATCTAAAAATTTATGTTCATCATATTCCACATGTATTCTTTACGGACAACACAATTTTAAATGTTTCTCGACAAATAACAATGTTGATCCTGTACAGTGGATGCAGGAAAAACTTTGTGCCTGTATGCAAAATTCTGCAACGATAATTACATTAAGGACGCTACCGCCCATAGGGGTGTCTCCATATGTAAAATACACATTATCCTGTGATATCTGTGGAAATAATAATCACAAACGGTCGTTGCGTTCATGCAAAAAAATACCACAGTCCCCCCGGTGTTGTGTTCACGAATGCAGAACGCCAGGCGCAATGACTAAATACCCTGGGCCAATGTATAATCCACCCGTCGTGACGACGATGTTGCTCTACGTCTAAAGACTTCGTTGGTTCCTTTTATTGATCGAAAAACGGAGGGTTGGTAACGCAGTCGCATCGTCTCGTTCGTTGACGCACCCACTCTCGTTCTCTCTCCTTCGTTCTTTCTGTTTGAAACGCCAAAAAAAGAAAAACACAATATAACATAAATCATACATCTGTTTTCTATCATAAACGAATAATATTCAAACATTAATCATAAATATCGCATTCACAATGCAACAGGGGCTCGGAAAACGTCCACAGTATCATAACATCATACATTGATAGATGAATTCAGATACGTAAAATATAAACAATCCAAGAAACAACTGCAGGTTAGGTGAGCGATTTCAGACATAAAACAATGGTCTCATATTCTTTATCCACGAGTTTGCGCCTTTATGTTACTGTGGTGGTGCGCAGGACTTAATAATATTTTTTTTCCCCACCTCACTTCTCTATCTGTCTCCCTTTCACTCTCACTTTCGTGCACTCTCATCTACCCTGCCATCAGTCCTAGACGGCGGCGAGAAACGTCGTGTGCACACGGGGCGGCTTCTTGCCTCTCGCCACCTCGTTTTACGTGTGCCGGTGTGTGAATGTTTCGATACTATAATAAAATCGCGCATTTATTTATTTGTTTTTTTTTTCACTGTGATATTATCAATCACATTAAAATCTATTGAATAAACACGAAAGTACAATTGATATTATTGAAACGACGATAATTTACAACGGGATTGTAATAAATTTAAGAGAATAAGTGTTTGCGGTGAAGTGTCTTCGATCGTTGTGACATCGAGACGCATTCAAAGTTCACGATGGTGACGGACAACGTAAGCCAGGTAAAATTCGTAAATATTTTTTGTACGAAATGATTCAATTCATCTCAGTCTTGAATATGATAAAATAAAAAAACATACTGATGAGTATTATGCCAATTAATAATTAATTGGTGGACGTCATGACTCATAATGTAAGTTACAAAGAAATATTTGACGCCAATTCGTATTCACAATTTATTTTGAAATTGTTTCGGAAACAAAATAGCAAATGTATTCTCCAGGTTGGGGTGAAGTGTTCCATATAACAGTTTCGCGTTCGATGCCCCTTTTTTTTCACCGACAATGGTACATATCTTAATACATATGTGTGTATAGATATGTAATGTGTGGGATGGGGAAGAGAAAAGGGCGGATGCTGTATGGTGTGGGTGAATTGCGGAATTATTCAACACCAGACATATCAGATGACGCTTGCGTTCATCTCAAGAACACCCTTGGCATTGGAAAGCCCCACGGCACTTTTGTTTCATGAGTAAATTGCTCATTTATATGTCATTAGAGATGTTTAATGAAAGAAGTAACAATAGGATTTAGATAATGTGAAATATCTGTGTTTGTCAGAGGATAGAACACAGTCTAGATGAGACCTTTGATACTGTTCCATATCATGAAGATTGAATTAAAACAGCTATAACTGCAGACGATCGTTTTTCGATATTCAACACATCAGAGCCTAGAATAATTAATTGCCCCCGCTACATTCTCGCACTCATGAACTAATCGCGCCGGGGATAGTATTGATTGTTCTGATCGCGTTCGCAGTCGCACTCGTGCGTGCACTGATTTCACCGTTTTCTTTTTATTTTCTTGATATTATTCATATTTTTAATCACTTCATTCCTATCAGTCACATCATTCTGCTATTTCATTTATAATTTTCAACAGACTGACGATACGACGGCATTCCTGCGAGCCGCACGTTCAGGAAATTTAGAAAAAGTCGTGGAATATTTAGACACAAGTCTGGACATTAATACAGCGAATTCGGTGAGTTGAAAGATAAATTTATTTATTGATGTATCAATTGTTGAAAAATAATGATTAGTAACAATTTATATTATTTTGCTGTGTTCTCTTTGATCGTCCATGCAACGCAGAATGGACTTAATGCGTTGCATTTAGCGTCGAAGGATGGACACGTTGAGATTGTTACGGAATTGTTGAAGCGAGGGGCGAAGGTCGATGCAGCTACGAAGAAAGGAAACACAGCCCTTCACATTGCCTCTTTAGGTGAAAAGAATGATGATAAATGAACTTGAAGATGAATTATGCATACAGTAACACAACTGTTCGGATGGGTAATAATTTATTATGTTTAATTTTATTGTTCAGCTGGACAAGACGAAATTGTCAATATACTCATTCAATATGGCGCTGCTGTCAATATACAATCTCAAAATGGTTTTACTCCATTGTATATGGCAGCCCAGGAGAATCACGATCAAGTTGTTAAACTATTGCTTTCGAATGGTGCCAATCAAAGTTTAGCAACTGAGGTAAATTCATTGTTATATGAATGCATATATGAATATAAATTTATCTGTGAAAAGTTGACAATGGTATGGATACAAATTAGATATTGTCATGATTGAAGTTTGTGACATTTGTAGGATGGTTTTACTCCTCTCGCTGTTGCAATGCAGCAAGGCCACGATAAAGTAGTAAGCGTACTTCTCGAAAACGACTCGAAGGGCAAGGTCAGATTACCAGCATTGCATATTGCCGCTAAAAAAGACGATTGTAAAGCTGCAGATCTACTATTACAGGTAAACGTTGATTAGAAGTTGAAAATCATGATGTAATTAAATGAAAGAAAATTATCTCAAACAAGTTTTTCAACCATGTTAAATAGTACCATTTTGAACATGGTGAGGAACATATTTGTAAACGAAGTTATGCGAATACTTGGTGCAGAAATTCCAGGTGTTTAGGATTGTTTGAAGTGAAATTGGATAACAATTTGTGTGATGATGACTTCTGTACCATTCTTGTTTATATTTCAACATTCTTTTTTACTTGAGAGCTTTCATTCCCATCAGAGTATTCAAAAATTTATTGTTGCTTTCCAGAACGATCATAAACCCGATGTAACTTCAAAAAGTGGTTTCACCCCGTTACATATAGCAGCCCATTATGGAAACGAAGAAATAGGTCGATTACTCATAAAAAGGGGAGCGGACGTGAATTACTTGGCAAAGGTATTCCATCCTAGTACATGCTGAATGAGATTTATTATACATTTCTCCAAGCTATTAATTCTACGAACTGTTCTTTCATACTTCATCGTCATCTTGATATGTCCTTATTCCATTCATGTTTTCTTTTGTTGGTAACAGCACAATATAAGTCCATTACATGTAGCAGCGAAATGGGGGAAGAACAATATGGTGAAACAATTGTTAGAAAATTCAGCAATGATTGATGCTAAAACGCGTGACGGTCTGACGCCATTGCATTGCGCTGCGCGTTCAGGCCATGAAGAAGTTGTGTCAACACTTCTCGAACACTCAGCACCCATCAGTGCGCGCACAAAGGTGTGGATACAAAATACAACCCTTCATCTTGCGTCTGGTTATTTGTCTGAAATTATTGACATAACACGAATATTGCATTGCAGAATGGGTTGGCACCATTACACATGGCATCACAAGGCGATCATGTTGAGGCAGCGAGAGTTTTACTTTATCATCGTGCACCAGTAGATGAAGTAACAATCGATTATTTAACATCCCTCCATGTAGCAGCTCACTGCGGTCATGTTCGTGTTGCAAAATTATTGTTGGACCGAAAAGCCGATCCAAATGCTCGTGCTCTCAATGGCTTCACACCGCTCCACATCGCGTGCAAGAAAAATCGTATCAAGGTCGTAGAACTTTTATTGAAGCATGGCGCATCGATTGAATCAACAACTGAGGTAAGTGTCACACTTTCTGAGTCTTCAAGATCAGTTTCGTCCGCATCATAGAAAAGAGGTGGAAAATATTTACGCTTCTTATGTCATCTAAAGACGGGAAGAAACTGGTTAACGGCTCATGCTTAACTAAACAAAAAATGATATAATAGATGCTGAATTTAATTACGGAACGAGAGTATATCTCATTATCATTGCTGATTATCATCATCTGTTTTGCAGTCAGGTCTAACTCCGTTGCACGTAGCAAGTTTCATGGGATGTATGAATATCGTGATATTTTTACTTCAACATGAAGCTAATCCCGATGTGCCAACTGTAAGGGGTGAAACACCACTACATCTAGCCGCTAGAGCTAATCAAACAGACATTATTCGGATTTTATTGAGAAATGGCGCTAAAGTTGATGCTCGAGCAAGGGTGAGTAGAATGATATGAAAAAATGATTGAGGTGAAAGAAAAATTAGACTCGTGATGTCTTCTTATTCTACTACATAGCACTGATTTCCTTCCATGCCCACTCTCTCTATACTTATCACGACGTCCACTATCAGCTCTATGCACACCCTCTATTCTAAATGATCTATCATATCCAAATTGAAAATTAAATAATATGCATGAACCATTAACCAGTTTATCGAACTTTCATTTATTATCTTATATGAATTATTTGCACAATTTGCTGGTTATGTGTGAATCATTAAATTTATTTAAAATCTTATAATTCATTCATGTTAATATAGGAGGAACAAACTCCATTGCACATAGCATCGAGACTTGGCAATGTGGATATTGTTATGTTACTATTGCAACACGGTGCAGCGGTCGATACGACGACTAAAGATATGTATACAGCACTTCATATTGCAGCAAAAGAAGGCCAGGAAGAGGTAAAGTATAACACCGATGACATTGCCCGAATAGCGGACTATATAAATTCACAGAACACTATTTATTTATTTTGGTCACGGCATAAAGAATACATGATATAACTTTTTATATCAGTCGATAAATTTTTTTTCCTTTCATTTTTAGAATTTATCAATATATGTTTTAATCATTGTTACTGTTGTCATTATTTTTGTCACCCTGTTTATTTATTTACATGTATATGTAATTTATTTCATCATTGTTAATTTAATAAAACATGTCAGCATTTCTTCGTATTCTGATTCAACATCTTTAATTAAAACATTTCATTGTATGGCGTTCGTTGAAAAAATTTATTTTCATTCATTTTTGTTCGTTGTGATGGAAAAGATGTGATAGAGAATGAATTTTGGCTGCAATTAGTTATTTTCCACGGAGGTAAGCGTTATTTATTATTTTGCTTGTGAATTTTTTTCAATTGTTTTTCATTTGGTATTCATTTTAACTGAACCTCCAAATCGGAACAAAATATAATATATGAACATTATAAATTATTTATTCATATTGTGGTTCACAGGTTGCCGCAATTCTTATAGAAAATCATGCGTCAGTGAAGGCCACTACTAAGAATGGATTCACGCCACTACATATCGCAGCCAAATACGGCAACATGAATGTTGCTAAAATACTATTGTTGAAGGAGAGCAAATTGGACGCCCAAGGAAAGGTAATGAGCTGAAAAATAACGAGCGATAATGTAGAATGAGATTCAGAATAGATTTTGATGATCCGTCACGGACAGAATTAGAATGGAGTATTTAGAATATAATTTCTTCTTATTCCATGCTGATAATTACATAAAAATGGTCATTCACTCGAAGAAACTCGGAAATATTCAGAAACTACTATCAATTCTACTTCAATTAGATATTAATTGCATATGCCATTGTCTCAGTGACTGATCCAACAATCAAAAATTGTTCTCTATTTTTCAGAATGATATCACACCACTACATCTAGCTTGTCATTATGACCATCCAAATGTGGCCAACATAATTTTAGAAAAAGGTGCCTCACCTCATCTACCGTCGCAAAATGGCCACACTCCATTACATATTGCAGCCCGAAAAAATCAAATGGATATTGCGTCTACATTATTAGAACAAGGAGCAGATCCTAATGCAAAATCTAAAGCTGGCTTCACACCATTACAGCTGAGTGCCCAGAAAGGACATTATGACATGACAAATTTATTAATTGAACATGGTGCTGATCCAAATCATAAAGCCAAAAATGGTCTCACCGCATTGCATCTATGTGCTCAAGAGGATTCAATCCGTGTTGCGTCAATACTAGTCAAGAACGGTGCCAATGTTGAGAGCGAAACGGAATCTGGATATCGACCCATTCATGTCGCATCACATTTTGGAAATTTATCAATGATTCGATTTCTTTTGAAACACAATGCACAAATTGATGTTTGTACTAATCATAATTATACTCCATTGCATCAAGCCGCACAGCAGGGACACGCGCACGTCGTCACAGCCCTCTTGGAGGGCAATGCATCCCACAATGCGAAAACAACGGTAACCTTAGTCATGTGATAGAATAATAACTTATTGTGAATTGTTTCATGAATTTCAATCGAACTCTACCGTTGTTTATAGGATGGTTTGACACCACTGAATGTAGCGCAAAAATTGGGATACATATCCGTAATGGAAGTATTGAAAGGGTTGCCACAAGCGACACAAACCCCGGACAATAAAATGTGGGAAGAAAAATACAAAGTTATCGCACCAGAGACATTACAAGAAACATGTTTCATGTCTGATTCGGATGATGAGGGAGGTTCAGATGGATTGATCAATGAACAACCGTACAGATATTTAACAGCTGATTTGATGAAGAGCCTGCGTGATGATTCATTACCAATTGATGTCACGCGAGATGATCCTATACAACGTCAAGTGTCTAAAGAAGAAAAACAAGAATTCACACAAAGCAGCAACTATTGTCCGCCAGAGAATTTCGATTCGACAGATGGGATCAGTTTAGGGTGATTACTTGCCTGTGGATTATATTATAAACCAATTCCAATGTGATTTTGATTTTTTTTGTTCATTTGATTTCAGAAGGCTGCATTTTAGGTCGTGAGTATTGAAATAATTTGGAACACTCGAGCGCGATCGAATACGTTACCATGAAACAACGAATTTTCCTTGAATATCTTCATTATTTTCACTTTCTTTCAGATTTTTGGTTAGCTTCTTGGTAGACGCGCGTGGTGGCACAATGAAAGGCTGCCGTCATAGCGGTATACGAATTATTGTGCCACCCAGAAGAGCGACGATGCCTATACGTGTAACTTGCAGACTAATGAAGCCAAGCAAAGTTGCAAATCCACCGTCTTTGATGGAAGGTGAGGCATTGGGTACGCGAATCATCGAGATGGGACCTGTTGGTACTTCGTTTTTAGGGTATGTCCTCAACCAGGAACGAAGAAATTTCGATCTCACAGAATATGTGCTATTCATTGAATATTTTCCAGACCGGTTTTAATTGATGTTCCACATTTTGCTGCTATTCAAGGCAAAGACAGAGAAATAATAATTCTACGAAGTGAAAATGGCGAAACGTGGAAAGAACATGATAATTCACACGAGAATGACGATTCACTTTTCAGTACTGCGCATGATACGCAAATGAATGCATCACATTTGGGGCGAATAACACGAATAATAACTACAGAATTTCCACAATACTTCGCAATTGTAACGCGTATAAAACAAGAAGTTCATGTGATTGGTGCCGATGGGGGTATTTTAATTTCCAGTGTGGCGAATCATGTACAAGCAGTATTTCCACCTGGTGCACTAACAAAGAAAATTAAAGTCGGTTTACAGGTAAATGGTGATTGAAAATTACTCAAGGATTGATCATGTGTGGATATTTTCCTGTTCTGTCGTTAGAGTTGCATACTAAACAGTATCATATTACAGGCACACGTTATTCCAGCTGAATTGACAGCGAAATTGCTCGGTAATTGTGTCGCAGTATCGCCAGTAATAACTATCGAACCCCGACGAAGGAAATTCCACAAACCAATAACTCTGACGATCCCGACACCTCAAGCTGCTAATAAAGGAATGATCAATCAATATGGTGGCGAAACACCAACACTTCGGTTATTATGTAGTATTGCTGGTGGTACGAGTGAAGCACAATGGGAAGATGTCACTGGATCGACACCTCTGACATTCTTGAATGATCGAGTATCATTCACAACAACAGTTTCAGCGCGATTTTGGTTGATGGATTGTCGGAATATTGGCGAAGTACCAAAAATGGCTACAGAACTCTATAAAGAATCGCTTTTCGTCCCATTCATTACGAAGTAAATATATTTGGCGGAAAATTATATGAAATATTGTAATTGAGATTCAGATAAATTGTGGATTATTTTTCCAGCTTTGTTATTTACACGAAACGATTCGATTTGCTTGAAGCAACATTACGTATTTTGTGTATGACTGATGGAAAGGAGGTGATGCATACGTTGGAAAAACAGGAGGAATTTTTAGAGATTGTGAAGAGTCGCGATGTCGAGGTGAGTATTTGAACAAATTTTATTCCAGTTCTATGTCATCTTTTCAAGAACAATTATCTATCTTTATTCACTAATTTTCGTTTGTGAATCAGGCATTAGATGGGAAAGATCTCTACTTAGAATTCAGTGGTAACCTGGTACCTGTAACAAAATCTGGTCAACAACTGAAATTTACATTCAAAGCATTCCGTCAAAACCGACTAACATTTCACGTCAAAGTGAAGGATCCATTGCTTGATCCTGTAGCGCGTATGATGTTTATGCGCGATTTGAAAGTGGCTAAGGGTGATCCACCCCAACAACCAATTTGTGTTTTGAATATTGTCTTGCCAGAAGCATCAATACCGAAATCCGATTCATCTTTGAAGATAAAAGGTATTATTTTCATTATATTCAATTTTATATTTGAATAATTCCGAAACAACAACGAACATGAGGCTTCTGAGCATTTTGGCATAGAGCGAACATATGATCATTTTACCTTCAACGCATGCCATGAATCGGGGTCGTTTTTTTGTTTTTCTTTTGTAGAACTAGATTCCAACTTCATTAGCAAACTGGATATGTATCAAACCACATACATGAGGGATTATGGGGAGAAACGTGACATACCTAAACCCACATCACCAAATGAACAGAAACGCATAACAGATATTTTACACAAGAAAGAAACAGGTATGTAATTCATCCAATCAAACATATAATCATTCAGATTCAATACTCACTGCATGATAACACAGTTATGTATAGTGGCACAAAAATTTTCATACGAATCAAAAAAGATCCAATCGATATAACATTGTAATAACACAACGGTCGCCATGAATATCAGTCAGGGATATTGATCAGAGTGAAAAATGAATATATTCTAATCGATTTCACCTAATCGATGAACTGTAGAGCATAAAAAGACGGAAAACATTGCGAATAATTGATCATTTTCGCCCATATACTTTTGTTGGAAAAAAGTAAATACATATGGTTATTTCCCACGAAAAAAATAACTAGTCGATCCTATTACTCCGAATGAATTATGTCAGGCTTCTCTAATTCAATTATCGAAAATTTGTATGGTTAACGATGTCACATTGGTACGAGAATATATTCAGTTAGTGAGCCTTGAATCATAGTTCAGGTACAACGTGCATCTGATAACCATAACTTTTCGAGTTGAGTAACTAGCTATTGAATTGGGTGGGAATTGAATCATAGAAACAACACATAAGTGAAATTATTTGCTGCATCATGTCATGCGAAAGGAATACATCATCTTTAGAAGAACTGCGCAAAATAAATTGCCATGTAGGACCATTGCTATCTGATGAACTGCTGAGACAAGACTCGGTTAGTTCTAATGCTGACAGCCTGTCAGGTGCGAAACCAAAACGGAAATCACGGTCGACACGTCGCCGTTTAAATGCGATGATGAGCAATGTATCGCTTCATTTCTCTGACTCAGATTCTGAGGGCGAATTGACGAGAATACGTAATATGAGTCCAGCTAAAACTAGGATAGTTCCTAGCAATACTCAAGTGCCACCAGCGCCAGCAATATCGGTGACTGTTGAGAATGCTGAATCCGAGTATACAGATTTCAATTGGGATGGAATGAGCGATTTTCCATCACCTGATAGACGCAGTAGTTTCGCTGAAAATTTAACGGATGTTGATGAGATTTATGGCAGTGACGTTGAGAATGAGAAGATTGTGCCGAAAGGTTTGGCTGTGATGGAAAATTATGTACAAGGTGAGACTGACGTTGAAGATATGTCGAATGATGAAGGTGAAGACATTGACGCAGCACCAATTTATGTCAAACCGAGATTTGATATCCTTCGTGAATTTGGTGGAGGCACAATAACTACTAGAGAAGGTGATGGTCCATTTTCCGTCGAGGTTAGGAATCAGATGTCGTTTGATGAATCAGATGTACCTGAGCCCCATTGTGGATTGGGGGTGATGGAAGATCAATTACACGGTGGCACTGATTCTGAAGATATTGAAATATCTGATGAAGATGCGGAACCTGATGGTGCCTATGGGCAACGTATTACAATGGAGGACTTTGACTTGATGGCAGCGTCGCAAGTGGTTGTGAAAAATGTCAACAAGATGGAAAATTTGTTGGGTGTTCCAGAAACCAACGAAGATTGCATCAGCGACTGTCTCACGGACGTAGAAGATATTGATTGATTCAAGTTTTCTAATTTAGAGCAATTGCAATGTCATGTCGCAATGGTAATGAACGCGGGATCAAAGTAAACTGGGAGCATAAGAAAAATTCGAAGCAATCTTATTTCAGACACACCCACACATTTTTCCGTTCAGATTATGTCTTTATGCTTCTTGTTTTATCAGGCTGTTCAATAATTAGCGCTTTCATGTGGATGTATTTTCCTTCCCAAATAATTCGTTCGATCGATCTCTACGTTGCATGTTCGTTTTTCATCGAATATCACTCATCGTCACTGGAAAATATGTTCACGCAATCATATCTATCAATGTTTCAACAATAATTCAACTTCAATCACTATTGCAATCACATCCAGATAAACAGCAATAAAAATTGACATTTCATTATTTTTCATGAAAGTTTGGTGGCATTAATATGAAATTCATTAGAGTTTCTTCAATTATTGTATTACAGAGAGAAATGCTGTCTTCAACATTATCATAGACAACCAAATGGGATATTAACTGAAAATGATATTGAATCAATAAATGAATGTTCGATAGAAATCACGTACTTGTGGAAATAGTCGAAAGTCTAGAGAAAAAAGAAAAGTTCTTTGATGAAAGAAGAAAGGATAACTGGAAAAAAAATCAAATGAATGTTAATTTAGGGGGCGGGGCGATGGTTAGATGAAGAGAGAGTAAATCACACATTCCGTCGTTATATTTTTGGTTTCAATTGTTACAAATACTTTATTGAATCTCGTTACATCTTTCAGATATAGTTTATTGTAAGACAATGTATTAAAACATATTAACTCGAGTAATTACGAAGAAGAAGATCAAAAATGCAAAATCAAAACGACAAATTATAAGACACACTGAATGAATTATTCAAATAATAAATCAAATAACATGAGCATAATTCTTGGTTGTTCTAGATGCCGAAACCATCCACGAATCCTTTGCACAAAAAGTGGCTTGTCCCATAGAATCCGTAGACGCTAGTTATCCTAATAATATAATCAATGATGGAGAAATATCACCGAATCTTGAAAAACAGACATACTCAGAGAAACGAAAGTTTTGGGAGGATATTACGAAGCAACGGGAAAGTTATCAACGATCCGAGTCTGAGGTATCGAGAACTTCGCAACTCACCATTAATGAAAGCGACAGTGATTACTTACAAAATGTAGTATCTGAAGATGATTTTGACACGATGCCAGAGCGTTCGGAGACAATGGAAGATTTGAATATTCCAGACATGTCAGAATGTTCTGTTGCTGAGAAAGCCCATTATTTCGAAGAACAAATACAAAAGGAACTGGCCAATACTTCCAGACCAGTGTCGAAATTGATATCGCAGGATTCATTTGTCGAGAGACGAAAGAGTATTGTTGAGGAGCACATTGACACAAAGGACGCTAAGCAGGATAGAAATGTTTTGGAATTCGAACGTGGTGAAAAAAGTGATGCCAAGAAAATTGACGTAGCCGAACAGCCTAAAGTGGACGGTGAGGTGGTCAAACCAATTATTGAAAATGTCCCCGTTTCTAAGAACAACTATGGGAAAGTATGTAATGAATTTATTTTGAATGAAACACGATTCATCGGTGAAGAGCTACAACAGACTGTTGATGGAATTGCACCAGTCGCCGAAAAGAAACCTGAAGCCGTTGAAGTGAGCGAGCCAAAGCCTTCGATGATTCCTAGAAAAATAAAACCGGTGGTGGCGAGCAAATCCGAAACAACAATGAAGGTTGACACACAAAAGGAGATGTCACCAGTTATGGATACGGAATACGTGGAAAATGTAGAAAAAGCCATTTGCAAATCGTCAACCGTCAATGAACCCATACGAGAGATCTCGCATCAGATGGACACGGATGAAGTTAATAAAGATTTCGAGGTAAAAAAAATCGATGTCGAGCCCGGAATGCTCCCAACTTCTATTGAAACGAGAGCACCATCTAAAATCCCGATGAAAATCAAAACCGACGTCTCCAGTCACATAGAACCAAAGACTGATATTGTCGAAACTAAAGTTGACATTTCACCAATGAAACGGGAAAGTTCAAATTTATCTGAGAAAGAACTGAATAGAAGGGAATCGAAAATTCCTGTCCTCTCAGCCAAAATCGACATAGACAAGTCTATGAAGGTTAAAGATGAAATTGTGGAATTACCCACGAAAGATGTTGAAATAATTCCTGATGACAAGAAAAAAAAGTCTGGTATTCCAAAACGAGTCATTGAAACGACTGTAACAAAAACGACAGGTGACAATTCCACTCATGAGGAAATCATCGAGACAACTAAAATGAAAATTACGGAGAAAGTGTCGCAACTCTATGAGGAGCATACTACTGAGACTAAAACTCAATCACAGACATATTCGAAGACATTCACTGATGCAAAGGAGGCTATGAAAGCGTTTGAAGATATGGAAATGATGATGACTCCAGATACCTCAGTGACAACATCAAAAGTTGACCACGTGAAGTCAACGATGCTTGAGAAGAAAGAAATCATTTCATCGGAAATATCACGAGGTGATGAGAAAACTTTGAAGCATGAGGAGAAAGAACGGCAGCTCCGAGAAAAATCAACAGAATCAACCGTAACTACTGAAAAGCCAGATGAAACTTTAGAAGATAAAAAATCTAAAGTTGAGAAATCTGATAAAAGTCTGATTGAAGAGATAGCTGTGAATTTGTCGGGAGGGAAACAAATCATCGATGCATCTGCATCACAGGCTATGAAAATGATGAAGGATGAGCAGAGAATACAATCAGTAGAAGATGATGACGGTATTGTCGTTGAAGAAGCAGGAAAGAAAACATTGAAAGAACATGAAATTGATATGGCAATAAATATTGAAAAAGATGAATCTCAATCGATGGAAGAAAAAGAGATTGACGTTTCAGAGTTGAGAGTAAATCTTGAAGACGATTTAAAAGCTGCTGTGATACGCGAAGAAATCCATGTTGAGTCATCATCTCACTCAGATATGAAGGTATTTCCATCACGCGAAACTTCAGATGATATTTCCCGCGATGAGGCATTTGGTGATGAGGTTTCAGAGGAGCAATTAGAAACGCTACAGTCAAGTATTGCAGATCAGTTTGAAGTGCGAAACATTGCCGAAACAATTGTTCAGTCGATTGAGGATGAAATCGTTAACAGGTCAGAAAGTACCGGTGCCCTCAATTTAGGCTTTGATTTCGAAGGCCATCACGACGATTCAGAGTCGGCGAAGTTCGTTGAAGAGATATCAGAAAATTTGACCGGGAAGTTCGAGAAAATCGTTGAACAAGCCCGTCCAATGATATTCAGTCACGACGAGAGACTTGATAAAGATTCAACGCGTGGAAGTTTGAGTATGAGTGAAGATTTTACAAAAGACGAAGATTCGACGCCTCATGATAGAGAAGAGAGTTTTGCATCGTCATCATCTCAAGCGAAAATAATTGATAGGGACTTCACAATGAGTCCTAGTAGTATGTCTGATCAAATTGAGCTTGAAGAAATATTTGAAATGGAAAAACAACATATCGATGGACGGAAACCGCTTGTTGAATTTCCGACTGAAATCAAAGTTGGAGAAGAATATATTGAAGAACCAGGGGAAGTTGCAGTTTCATTGAAATATGAAGCTTGTGAAAATTCTGGTGCACGTGTCTTAGAAATTCTCGAACCAGTACATAGCTATCATATTCGTCAAGATTCAGTTGATGCTGCACCACTTGAAATGGATGAACCCGCATTATCTGAAGATCGTGATCTTTCGGTAGATGTACGATATACGAAAGATTCGGATTTCGTAAAACTTCACGAGAGTCCTGCAGTTCATTCGTTAGACAAAATTTGTGATAGTCCAGGATCGGGTTCTGAATCTTCCCTCGTTCATGAACGAACTCAGAGTCTCACGAAAATGACTGATCTCATTAAGAATGAGGAATGCATTGAAAGTGATGACGCTGGTTTCTCATCAATGGAACATGAACGACTTGATACTGCAGAAACTATCACAAAGTTGGATACACAAAATATAGACATAGATCTAATGCCACCAATTGTTTCACCGAGAACTAAATTGAGGGAGTTGGAAATCGATCATAGCAAATGGATGATTGGAGACGATAAAATTGTCGTGAGTGAAGCATTACAACCTTCTCAAGAATTTGATAAAGAACTCGATGAATATCAATCAAATGTTGTGAAACAACAGAGTCTTACTTCATCACACGACGGATCTGGTGATTTGGAATCAGTCACAAGATCGTCTGAAGATGTGAGTGCGTTGGATTCAGTGAAGGAGATTTCTACGTTCGGAACTTCTATGAAGCCAACCAAATTCACCGTCGAATTAGTCAGTGAGAATGATATAGAGCAAGAAATTTCTTTGGTTGAGGATAAACTCGATGTTAGTTGTCAAGAATTGGTTGACACACTACAACGAGAATATGAAGCGAAAACACCGACCGATGAACGGATTCCTTTGACACCAAGGAGAACATCTGAAAGTGATGGGGACTCGATTGTTGAGGACATCTCCAGAAAGCCGTTTACATCCACTGATGACATCCCAACTGAAAAAACGATAGTGAAATCGAACGATGAAGTTCCTATTCATATGTCAACTATCGAAACTAATATAATTAAATCAAATGAGAAAGTTGAAACATGTGACGCTGAGGAGAAAGATGTAGACACCCAAGAGGTGTTGCAAAGTAAGGAGAAAAAGGAACGAAAAGAAGAAATGAAAATGGAGGTTGCATTGAAGGGATTGAAAGAATCATTTGCCACCAAATCGAAGTCTCAAGATGACCCAAAAAGACATCCTGAAAAATCAGCTGATAGTCGTGATAAATTAGGTCATGCTGTATCGGTGGATTCGAGTTCCTTCAAATTGAATAAAGATGACCTACCAAATGTAGATTTGAGTGCTCGATATGCAATTACCGTATTGGATCAAGTAGTGAAGAAAGAGATTGCAGAAGTAAAAGAGTCCTTGGAAGCTGCTAAACAAGACTTAATTGAAGAGTTGAGTGAAAATAGTGAAACTGTGTTCCAGATTAAGGACTCACCATCAGAATTTCAATTCAAACTTCAACCTGAAACTATTCCTAATGATCTCCCCGTTTTATACAAGCCTCCATCGTTAGAACAGATTGTCGATCAGGACATTCAATCAAGAGCGCCAGTTGCCGAACCTCGAACACAAGAGGACGAAAGTGTGACCGAAACGATATCAAATGAGAAAAATGTTGCAGATGAATACACTACAGAGAAAGTAACTGTTGCCGTCCCTCAAGATACCGACGAACCGTCAGTGCCAATTCCAGCCAGCAGATTATCATCAGACGTGGATAATAAAGAAGAAGGTGGGAGTTCTTTGTCTGTGCCACCGCAACCGGTGCCGCGTAAACGACAAAAACCGGCGCGTGTATCAAAAAAACTTCATTCTGAAAGTGAGGGTGGATCAAGTTCAGGTGAAAGTAGCAATTATCATTCGTGTGATTATGAAATAGGCAGCGGTAGTAGACCGTCATCCTCTGATATCGAAGCATTACAATCAGCTTCGGGTGTGCTTTCAGGTACAGCATCTGAATACGAGACTGCATTGATGTCTATTGAACAATCATCAATATCCAAACGAACTTCACAAGAATATCATAGCGCAGTATCTACTCTCAGTTCCCGAGAATCCATGAAATCATTAAATTCATTGAGTTCCGGTCATTTAGGTAGTATTGACAGTACAGGTGAATTAACAGAGACTTTAGTAGCGTCAGAATCGGAGGAGATGGACAAAGAAGAAATTGATGAAAACTTGGAGCTAGATGAAGACGAAGCCAAAGCTTCTGAAGACTCTTCAGACAGTGATATGCCACTTGATGAATCATTCGATAATGTAACTGGTGATATTCCCAGTAAAATGAAACGTTCATCGGAAATGATTTTCCAACAAATATCAGATGATGCCGAGTCTTCATTGAACCCAGAAGCGTTAGAAGGATCAGCCGAAGATCAGTCAACAAAAGTTACATCGAGCATTCTAATAAGTGAGGATGATGATGTTAAAACATCCACAATCGATCCCACTTCGGATCAGATAAGTGGAAAAATTGAAGGTAGTTCATCATCACCAGAAGTTCGATTGAAATATATTGAAGCTCAGTCAACTGGTGATGATATCGATTCTTCAGAATTAAGAATGGGTTCAATGAGTCTGTTAGACGAAGCTGAGGCTCTATTGCTGTCTAAGCGATCTGTTCTTCAGCAAGCAAGTATGTCGACGTCGTCGACATCGGGTATGTCTATCGAAACGGTGATCGAACGTGAGAAAATTGACAGACATTCACCCGACAGTGATTCATTTGAATTAGTTGATAAACCTGATATAATAGATGATTTTGTTGTTATTGAGGAAGTTGGTAGAGAGGCTGAGGAATTTGATGCTGAGGGGAAGAGTATATCAATTAAGCCAATATCACATATAGAAATGAAAAAATTTGATCGAGATTTGGAAAATTTAATTACAGACACTAAGGATGATGCACAAGTTTCTACAAGTCAGCCGTCTAAAAATAACGAATTGTTCGACTTTGAATCAGAAGAGAGTCCACCACAAGCATCAAATGAAGATCAATACTCGCAATCGTACTCAGATGAGGAGCAAGATGCGAAAAAATGGATGGAAATGCAATTCCAAACTGATCCACGTGCTTATGAATTGGAATACGACCGTGGACCACTGGAAGACATCAAAGAGGAAGAGATAACGGATTTTGAAGCTGGTAGCAGTCGTTTTGGTAGTCTTGGTAGTCATAAAGGATCAATTGGTAGTAGCGGTAGCATGAAAGGCAGTTATGGTAGTGCAGCAGAGTATGATGTTCTTGCTGGTAGAAGAATATTCTCCAAGTCGATTGAACACGATAATATTTCAATGAATTCACTGCAAGAATTTGAGTCATTGGAAAATGTTGTAGCTAACGAAAATGCGCGTCGATTGCAGCAATGTGGTTCACAGGACTCAGTTAATAACGGCAGTTTACCCCGAAGATATGTAACAAGCCGTTCTGGACATGGTGATGACATCTCAGTATCATCGTTGAAAGACTTCGAGGGCTTAGAGAACGCGTGCAAAGAAGCGCACATGATTGAATTACGTGCTAAAGAAGAAGAAGATTTATTAGAGCATGAAAGTCCAGAAAATCGATATCGACTGGAGAATTTGCCGAAACCTAAACCAACTGAGAGTAGCACTGCTGGATCATTCAATCCAAGCACTTCAGGTTCAGATGATTATGAGAAAAGGATAATGGAAATTGACGAGATAATTCGTATTGCCCAAGCGAACGTTGAGAAATTCGACAGACAAGATGACACGACCGAAGACATATCGCAAATTGAAATTACTGATGTTGAGAAAGTTGAGCCAATCACTGTAACCGCTGTGTTGCCAGAAAATGAAGATGTTTTGAGAACGCGCGAGATAACCAATATTATGGAAACTAGCACAGACTCACTCGAGTTCGAAGATAATGGGGACAAAAGAAACAATCCAATGTGTAGGAGTTCAGATTCTTTGGAGATGAAAACAACTGTTGATTTTCCATCGCTGAGTTATTCAGACTCACTGAATAATGTTCGCGAAACACAAGACGCGCAATCGATGGATCCATTCAACAGTTCACGTCGTATCTCATCAGACTCACTGGAGATGCCAGTACTTGAACCAACTTCGCACATTGATGATAGAAGTGGTGTCGATAGTATTAGCCATCAGGCAAGAAGTGGTGACATGTCAGTAGAGGTTAAGATTACAAAGAACGGCAAAACGACATTCTCAAAGAACACCGCGGATATGTAAAACTACTCAGGTGAGAGAAACTTTGGATAAACGTGTCATTGTAGGTTGAAATATTTTACCTTACCCTATGTGATAATAACTCAATCATTTCTCATACATCATGTGTGTGATTGATGAAATTGATATGGATCATTCATTCCCCCTCATTAGCGTTAATTACCTGATTATGACTGTATTAGATTCTCTAATATTAACTCAGATTCTTTTTCATAACAGGTAACAAGTAGGCGTTGGGATCCTTCCAGCGTCAGATATGTCTGCCATGATATTACTTACGAATGAAGCTTAACATGTGTGAAATGATGTATAACAGCTGTTGCATGTGAGCAGGTATCCGGATTATTTGCAAAGCTTTTGCATGGTGTGAAACGAATAAGGATTTTATTATTTATATTAATAATGATTAACTCGTCGCCGTGTTTGGTGATATGTACTACGATAAAACGAATAACGAGTTCACCGTTGAAGCAAAATTTTAATGATCTCAATCATAACGTCTACATATAAGAGTGAAAAAAATTGATAATAAAAAATTGTTGATCAAATGTGCAGTGGATGAATGCAAATTTCACAATCACAGTGAAAACAAATCGTACAATTGACTCTCTATCAGGAATATATGTATTAATGATTTATTCGGAAAAATATTGATGTTCTTATATTTAGAATGGAATAAGTGGAAACCACAAAAATTTCTTGTTCGCTTAATTATTTTAGAGTTTTTACACGCCTTACGTTGCAATTTGTATATTGAATATTTTAAATGGGAGATAAAAAACAAAAAAATGAAGCAATGAATATCTATGTTCTCTTTGTACTATAACTATAGTGCTAAATGTATTTGAAAGTGGCATGTTTTTTTGTAAAACACATTCCAATCTTGATATATGATGCCTTTTTGAATATGACAAAGAACAAGAAGAAATTGATGGATCAAATAAACGACGTCATGGACGACCAGTGAATATAAGTAATCGAATTTATTTGAACAAAGTCACTTATTTATAAATATACATAAATAACTCAATCGATTAGAAATCTCATCACTCAAGGCGTCATCAAACATCTAATGTTTATTCAGTCGCATGAATTCCCTCACGTATTATATGGCTGCCCCTTTATCCTTCTTTTTAACTCGTCTCACTCCCAGTGACGTTCTTATACTATCTATTATTGAGTCAAATAATGAGGTCAAGGTCTAGAAATATGCAACGAGATAATAGTTACATCGTGGATTGAATACAAACCTAAGAAAATTCATCAAGGTTTGGCGAGCCGAATCCAAGTCTGGTGTATTACTGTAGTAGGCACATTTGTCAGTCAGCATGAAGTTAAGTTAACTATCTAGCGATATTTTCTTTTATTCTAAAGATTATGTCAATGATCCATATGAAACATGACATAAGATATATAAAAAATATCATATCTGAATAGCCATTAGAAAAGCTCAAATAAATAATACATCGCGTGAGCTCAACGACATTTGCATATTTAATTTGATCGAATAATAGTCCTATTGTGGTCAGTGCAAATACGTTATTTATCATCAATGACCCACAATCCTAAAAAGATACCAAGGATGATTAACTTGTTATGGATAAGAAAAAAAGATAATTCATATTAAATGAAACACTTTTGATAATTCAACTCACGGATTCATAATCATAAAGGTATAGATGCGTTGATAATACTATGAGAAAATGCAGAATTATGTAAAAGGTTCGCCAAGCGGGTAATTTTGGATTGAATTTGACTCTAGATGTGACCTGGAATGGTTGATCAAATGTTAAAAATCGATAGATATATTGATATCATTCATTGACTAACATTAATTTTGTATTCATCAAGACCAAGTCGAGGTAATCCAGGCAACCAACTGGGCCCCTTCCACATCACAGCAAACTTATCTGTCAGTGTCTTCATTTGCAACATTTTTTTTATCATTGACGTTGTATAGAAAGTCTGAAAAGGGAATGAATCATGTTTGAGAAATTTTAATTCTACATGAAAGACAATTGTGATACTAACTTGGAGATAGAGTGGATTGAAACTACGTGGACTGACAACAATTCCATACACAATATCATTTCTGGACTCTTCAGCTGCGAATGTTCCAAATAGTCGGTCCCATATAATCAATACACCACCATAATTTCTGTCTAAGCAATATAAATTGCAACCTGTCAAGTCATTGATCCAATTATTAGGAAAGAACAGAAGGTGATTAACTGAGTGCCTCCTATCAACAAGTTTAGAATGTTCACCGTCGAGTGACGTGCTTCATGTTGTGAAACATTCATCATTCATGTTGCATAAACATGTCTTTGTCACTGTGTACTTCGCAAATTGGATTATAATACACTCGGTTCAATGTACGCTATAAAACGTACATTGAAGGCGAAGGTCAAAAATGCCCCGCATGAGAATAAGTCCATAATGTAATAACTGTTTCCTATTAGACTCACCATGGTGTACACGATGATGCTTGGGTGTGTTGAAGATCAATTCTAGCGGTCCAAGGTCATCAATAACTGTGGTATGTATCCACAATTGATAAATCAAATTGAATTGATGATGAACAATAAAGTGTGATGGTGGTATGATGATTCCGAGAGGTAAGTAGAACATCTGCAAAATAATTTTAGCGCGAGTTCATATTTGGAAACAAGAGAATGATCGGGACTTAGTCCCAAACAAATTCATGAAATTTAGAAAGGAGAATTATGTTCCTACGTGGAATAATCTCTCAATGAAAATTTTGATGAACAAATGGGATTCAAGTTTGAAGCGTAGTGGGGTGCCAATATCGAGAATGATTTTTGTCAGTAATGTACAGATTAAAATAGTCATATCTCTGTCAGAAAATTAATTTTAACAATGTGTGAAAATTCTGAAATATAACATACACCAAGCTGATATTACATAACCTGCAACATGGTATAAATAAGAGCTAATGTAATATGAGTTTATTTACTCACGAAGCTACACCACTGTTGCATGATGGATTGCCGCAAACCAACCACAAGATTGAATTCCTCACTGCTATGGTGTACTTGATGTTGTGCCCACAAAATATGAATCTCTGCGAACACCATGAAAATTCATGCATATGTGTATGATAAACAAGTAGAATTCATTGTCGGAGCAAAGAAAATGGTTGTAATTAAACCATGATTTGCGCGATGAGCCCAATAATAGCAAAAGTCAACGCTCAACGCTGTAATATACCAAGTCCACGGTGAATCCCATGGCAGAGTCAGCATGTGAAGTCTCTCGTAGATGTTGATGTAAATGTAGTACTCTGTACCGCGACAAAAAATTCTGTGAAGAATTAAAAAATGTAATGGCGTTAATATTTATTTTTCTCAATATCTGTTGGGATACTTTCATATTTGCGTTATTGAACATAAAATATTCCTCTATCCATGCGAAGTCTTTATCTTCTCGCAGGATAGTTTGTATGATCAATATTTTTTAGATCACTTTAAAATTTAGCTAGAAAAGTCGAAAGACACCGTAGGGAATATCGAAATTTTTGAAAAAAAAAGTCATCGATTGTTGCCAATGAAAAATATCCCCTGTGTGTATCCTCCATGCAATCAAGCATGAACACAAAAAATTCATCTCACCTTCCGGACTCCTGTAGCATCCAATGGGAAATCGATGTGACATGATCATTCAACCGAAATGTACTTTGTTTCTTTATGAAGAGTATCACTTGCTCCAGAACAATGAGAATGAAAAATGGAATCCAGACCTGGAAAATCGAGAAGTATATTATATTGATTGCAATTCCGCAATTATTTTTAAACGATATCAATGAGAATTGATAAACTCTGCAGTGAATATAAAGCACAATCATTTGTTATTCATCCTACTAAGAACAACTCATAGATAAGATTAATAATAAGTACGCAGAGGAAATTAGTGAACATCATACACGAATGAGAATTAAAGATCATAAAATATGAACTATAAATAAAATATAAAATTATGTAAAACATTAAATATGAAAATATTATCACCTGCTCCTGATAGTCTGGCACTTGTGTTGACAATTCGTATGACGTATCATATGGACTGGCAATGTACCAAAGTTTACCTGCATGTTCCAAATATTTTAAATAATTCAATGACTTTTCATAACTCACATTCATTATTCTATGGATTATCACAACTATTCACTGATTACGCTACTTCTTTAACACAAAAAACTTCTTCGGGATTAAATTCGAACGATTTCGTTCCACTTACACACTGCTACTCTAATAAAAAAATAACAATATCTGACCGATCATATAAAAATACTAGAAATTCACAACTGCACGTGACTATTTTCGACGCATTCGTTATATGTGATACGCACATTTGAAGCGTCACGCGAAGCGCTTCGTATCGTTGTTGAACAACGTGTGTGCGTTTCGCGATGGGAGTCCGCATAAATAGCATCGTGACATTTAAATATTGTCTTGTATCTTTTTGGAACCTGTTGATTTTATAAATAATAACAATACTGTTCGTTTATTGATCTTTCAATAACAATTCTTCATATTTTTGGGGATCTACTCCATTTATAAAGATGAAATTATATTTGTTTAACATAAAAAATGGAATGTGATTTGAACACCGATATGAAATTGCAGCCACTTATATAATTGAATAAATAGTGAGCGCATTTATATTATGAGATTAGTGATAACGATAGTCACTGTGCGATTTATATTTACACAGCTTTATTGATAGAAAGCATTTTCACTTGGAAATTCAACTTCATGATTCATTAATATTTTATTACGATGATAAACGATTTTGTTATCAGGCAGTCACACGATTCACTCGAGGTCGTTTGTTTTGTCAATAGAGGCGTGTCCTCTGCACAATGCACTTCAGTCAGTTGATGCTGCCAATAAGGTCTGTGCCCACATCAAGGTCACTTTGATAAAATTTACTATTTGTTTTTTATTGTGACATTTATTGCTGTAGTTATTTTTTCGTCAGGAGTTTAATCATTCGTCTGATGATTTATTGTTGGGTGATTGGGGATGAGAAAAAATTTTGAATAATTTATTATTGTTTCTATAGTATGAGATAAAAGGAATATGTTTTTTGGATTCTGAGTTATTACGATTCGAGTTGAGACGGTTTGTTTTTCTCGGTTTCCGGGTTGATAGCATGAATGAATTTGCAATATTTCATTGAATGTGGAGTAATAACATAGACGAGGAAATATATGACGATTATGACGGGGATTTAGAAAAACTGAAAGCAGAACTTGGCAAAGCTGAAAAAAACGCTGCATAATACGCGGAGCATGCGGCTGCAATTGATATCGTTATCAATTCTGGATTCAGAAGATTTCACATAAAATTTCTATATCGAATTTCATACATTTGTGATATAATTCATAATTCAGTTTGGTTATTTTAGCGTGTGAAAAAAAAATACTCGAGGAAATGAGTATGTGAAGTTATTGTGAGAATCATTATGAACCGATGTGGATCATCGTCTATTTGATCATTCATCTAGATGAATTATTAGAAAGTGCAAAATACAGTTCATGATATTCATTCTGGTAGGTTTTGATCTTACCAACTGTTGATATGAACCGAGAACACTCTCTGACCATTAGATGTCGTTTCATCAGATTTGATTCCCCGCTGCGAGAATCGAAAAGATTTTATGAAAACAAGCAAGTTGATCCACGTGGTGAGTGTGGCGGAATTTCTGTGTTGTAAAATTGCTCTACACAATAAAAACCTGTTGTAGCAATACTCTTCAAGTACAATTCGGCATGATTTATTAGTATACTACTTATAAATATCTTGAAAATATTCCTCAATCAGTTAGTTCTGTCTGTTGTTCAAAAATCGCTGACTTGAGTCGTTCATGGTGAAAGTGGGGTTATGTTGGGTGCCAGTAGGAATTCGAAATAATTATTTATTATTGTTCATTCTTACAGGTTGAAAAGTTGATGAGACACAATGAAAGTTAAAAAGACGAATAACGTGAAGAAGACTGGGAGAAAGACTAAAAAAGTGGGTTCCAAAGTTAAAAAAGATTTGAGCGAAGTGACCACTGATGAGTTCATGGATCAAGATTTTGAAGCTGAAGACAGTGATGAACACGTGGATGCTGAAATGAAAGAGAATTATGATTCGGACAGTGACACAAGTGAACTGGATCCAGTTGAACATAAGAAATCATTGAAGAAATTGCAGCAAACAGATCCGGAGTTTTATAAATTTTTACAGGATAATGACAAGAAACTCTTGAAGTTCGATGTATCAGAAGACGAGGAAGAATCGGAAGATGAAGACGACAAACATATTCCAAACGAAAATTTGGAGGTAATTGGGAGATAGGATATGACTTCACTACAAATTTTATAAATTGATACAGGATGACATATATCGAACTCAATATCGATTTGGCTTGTTATATTTTTTTTCTATTATGTTTCACAGGTTGCTAGCGATGAGAGTGACTTTGAAAATGACGAAACAGATAAGAATGTGAAAAGTAACGGAAGACAAAATATCACATTGAAATTATTGAAAAGTTGGCAAGAACAACTTCAAACTGATCGTACAGCACAAACAATCAAATGTGTAGTAGATGCTTTTCATGCGGCATTGACATCAATTTCGGATCCGGATGCGACGAAAAGTTTGAACTACAAAGTAGATGGTAGCGCAGTATTCAACGGTGTTGTACAATTATGCGTTCTTAATCTTCCAACAGCTTTTAGGGAGTTCTTGAAACTTGGTTCAAAGACTCGATTCGAAGCACATAAAGCAAAACGGTTTCCGAAGATAAAAGGTGTATTGAAATCGTATTTGACGGACCTATTGAAAATTCTAGAGAATGTAACATCACCTGATATTCTCACAATTCTTCTGAAGCATCTTCATCAAATGATTCCGTATACTCAATCATTTTCATCTTTGAATAAACCTTTGTTGCGTAATTTATTAAAGTTGTGGTCATCTGGTGAAGAGACAGTGCGTGTTGTCGCATTCTTGAATATTTTGCAAATAGCAACGAGTCGAAATGAAACTATTTTAGAGAGTCTGATGAAGACAATGTATATAAAATATGTGGAAAATTCAAAGTTCGTATCACCGAATACATTGCCAGGAATCAATTTTATGAGACATTCATTATCGGAAATTTATATGCTGAACCAGAACCTTGCATATACCCATGCATTTTTGTATATACGACAATTGGCAATACATTTGCGAAACGCCATGACATTGAAAAAGAAAGAAAACTTCCAAGCAGTATACAATTGGCAATTTGTAAATTCACTTCGATTTTGGAGTCAATTGGTTACTTTATCACCTGGTCAATCTGCATTACGTTCGCTCATCTATCCACTTGTACAAATCATCACAGGAACTATAAAGTTGATACCCACAGCGCAATTCTATCCATTGCGATTCCACTGCACTCAAATGTTGATCAACATTTCGAAAGAAACTGGAACATTTATACCGGCATTACCGTTTTTGTTGGAAGTACTCAATTCATATGATTTCAATAAAAAACACAAAGCGGTTTCGATGAAACCCATATCGACTATTTGTTTGCTTAGAATGTCGAAGGCCCAATTGCAAGAAAATGGATTCAAAGATACTGTCATCGAAAATATTTATCAATTGATTCTGGAAAACGCTGCTAAAGATAGCCATCTCATCCATTTTCCAGACACATACGTACCATGTGTAATCCAATTGAAGGCCTTTTTGAAATCATGCAAAGTAGCTAATTTCGGTCGTAAAATGAAGCAACTTTTGGATAAAATACAAGAAAATCGACAATTCGTCGAAACTGAACGTAACAAAATAATTGTTGATTTGAGTGATATGGCTGCGATTAAAAATTGGGAGAATAAATTGAAAAATCAAGGAACACCATTGGCAACATTCTACAAATCATGGTATGAACTTCATCAAACACAAAAGTTGAAAATGCTCACCCAAAATGACGATATGGCAGATTACAAATTGCCAACCGTTAAAAAGTCAAGGAAGAATAAACCCGTGAAGCTAAATGATGAGTGAAAGTGAGACAAAACGAGAGGGCGAGTCCCAACCAATTCTAAGGTGTCGCTTCTGGTGGTCTATTTTTAAAGCGGTACGACCCAAGTAGTCGGGAAGTTGGAGGCAAACGGCTAGGCTCTATTATAAAGCCACATCCTCGTGTTGTAATTAAGCGGTATGTAAGTGAACGCCTTGGAATTGTCGTTGAAGTAAAAGAATAATAGATAAAACGAAAAGAGGGATAATAAACAAACGAGAGGAAAAAAAGAAAGAGAAGGAGTACGGAAGAGAAAAAAAAGCTGAAAGAGAGTTTAGTAATAAAAAGAGACTAATTACTTTGTAATTGTGTGTTGTTGAATTTCTTTTTTTTTTCTTCCCTTCTATATGAAATATGTTTCATTAATGGTTAAAGTGGCTTTTCTTGTGGTGGTACTCATTGAGATTCTTGTTTTTTTTTTCGATTCTCGTATACGTTTATACACACGTACGTATCATGATTAGTTGATAATAAAAAAGGTGTTTAACATATACAAGTAAGAAAGTGAAAATGGAGTCCTTGCTTCCGTACCGGTAAATATATATTTACATAAAAAATTTCATAAAATTATGCATTTACGGAAAACTTCAACGTCGTAACGTAAAATTTATATAATGGTACACTTACATGTTATTAATTTTGTATCTATTGTATTTTACGTTTGCGCCGCCGCATGAAATGTTTTCACGGTGATCTGTGGAAAATTTGTGGGGGGAAAAGCTTCGGAAAAGAGTCGAGTCACACGATTCAAAATACATAACTATATGTTGAGTATGCAAGATTATTTTGTAAGATGCAAATTGTGGTGGTTGATGTGTTTCGCGCGTGAACCAGACAGTGTGTATTTCAAGTAGCAACAGATCGTCCAATAATTTGGTTGAATTACGCGAATAATTCTTTGATCATAAATATATGAACTACACATTACCAAATACGAATAAAATTTTGTAATAGACGAATACGGAGATGAGGAGAGCATCGTTCGATAAGTAAATATATACAATACATTTGTGTCGATTTTTGCTCAATCTATATTTGTCATTTGGAATAATAATAGATTGTACTGCTATTTCTTTCGTTGACGTCGCTCAATTCTTTCTCAATAACTATAGAACAAATTTTTCATTACACACTGTATTTATTTTCGATGCCCAATTCAATGAATGAGTTCAGCAAACTCTTTATCATAAATGTTTCATTTCTTCAATGATCTGAAAAAGAAACCGAAAAAAGTTTACAGATTCTTTTTTCACAAACATCCAGGCGCCCGATATATATTTTTAACTCTTATTACGCAATGATAAAAACGAAATATGTATATATGTGTGTTTGTATATATGAAGAGTGAGAATGAGCGACAGATTTTGGGAGTGATTGACTCCTCGTATAAATACCAATCGTGCCATTTAACGATTAATGAGATCAAATAAGGAGCATTGAACATTGACACTGATACACAAACTGTGTTTTGATATCTGTTCATTCTGTGTTTGTTTGAATATCAAGAAAATACTTCCTCCTCCCTTCTTCGCCTATCATTTTAATTCTCATCTCGTGTGTATGTATATAAATTTGTATAGCAGGTGGAGAGCATCATAGCACTCGTACATTCGTGTCAAAATGTGGCAGCACTCGAAATCTAAAAGACGATATATGAGTTGCCTTCAGAAATTGGTGGTTGAAAATAACCTGGTGGAAAATCCCAATGATAAACAGACCACACTCAACCACTGTACACATAAATTCACAGCGGAAGAGAAAAAAAATAAAACAAGAGAGAGTTTAATCGTCGATTATTATTGTATAGAGTATTTTCAAAAAATTCAGTTGAATAAAAATAGATTCAACACTTTATCATTATTTCATTGATTCGTATAAGTTTGTCATTTCATTTATTTTTGACAATAATACATAGAAGTTTAATTGGTCCGAGGCCGCGGTCCCGATTATTCAGCGTCAATTCAGCATCAAAGCTACTATAAGCTGATCTATACACAACGTGGCGAATGTGTGTATATTCTACGCGTAGCTTAATCGTATAACGTTACAACAGATAAATTTAGCATTTCTTTCACACAGAAAGTTTCGCGTTGTACCTATGCCAATGCTGCAACGCGGAATTAATTGGCGTGTTGGAAGGCAACCAATTGACCGTTCGACTATCGAAGAAATGTGCCCTGATTTGAGCTAATCTATTGGCATCGTCTCTCTTTTCCGTTTTACTATTGTCATGAATTTTGCATTTTTCTTCATCTCCAATTTCAACATCAATTAATGTTACAATGAATATATAAAAATAGCTTTGTTTTCTGAATTTATATACGCACAGACTCAATAATACAAAGCGCAATAGTGGGAGCCACAACGCGGTGTACAACTACGCATTATCAACCAATTCGAAAAATGTCGAGCAGAAACGCCTGATATTTCAATCTACTGTTAAAACAAATAATTCTATACAACGCAGTTTTTCGGCAGACAATGTTGTAAAATCACGCGGGTTCAAACCATCGGACAGATACGATCCTGCCAAACGACACTTTCTTGAACACTTGACATCGAAAATACTACACTTTGACATGGTGAGTTTGATAAACGCAAATGTAAATGGAATAGGCGGCATGGAGTAATTCGCAAAAAAAATTAATTAATTGCTTCAAGCTTATTATTGATTTGCATTGCAGTTCAACCGAGCGACGTAATTCAAATACACCCACATGCACATACATATGTGATTGAACAAAGCTTATATTATGCCTGATATTTATGTGTGAAAGTGTGTTGATTTATAGTTGATATAAGGATAAGAAAGTGTATGAAGTGGAATTCTGCTTTGTTATTTAGGATAGCGGTGAAAAGACGACGCCGATTGACTTGCAAAAATTGCTCACACCCGCAATGGATTCCACTGACTTGTTGCAAGCTAAAAGTAAATTTATATCTTATAATCAGCATGATCTCCTTGGATGTGATTGTTAATTGAGTTTGTTTTCGTTATTTTCAAGAAAAAATGTATGCCTCATCCTGCTTTTATGCGCCGACCCACCCAACGGTGGAGGACCAGGTTGAACTCGCTCGAAGAATTTCTTATTCATTGAGCGATGTTAAAAATATGAAGAGCAAGGGCCAATCCATGTATGTGAATCGTAAGAAGCGATCTGTGAAGTGGATTCATGATGGAAATGGTAAAACATCACGTTCATGATGATTCATATTGATACTTCATTGATATTTTATTTGGTTATTGATCAATCACTTATTTCTGGCATTAGGTGATGAGGACGACGATGAACCTCATTCTCCTGTGCACAAGGTGGGAAAATAATTTTATGTCCAGTAAATATAGAGGGATACAAATATGTCAAACTTGTGAATAATCCGAGTTACCATTAGGATAAAGTGCCCCTGAAATGCATGATGAATCCAAATGGAAAAGTATTGGACATCCATGGCATTCAGGCATTGGGAGAGGAGCCAAATATTGGCACGAGTCCTTTAAATGCCGAGAAATTATTTGACATCGTGCGCGATTTAAATAATCAAAAGGGTCGAGGTGAGTTTGTGGATTTGCGTTGTAGAATTAGTTAGATTCGATGTCATTTTGGTTTATTGAATGATGTGATTGATACAGGTGCAGAAATTTTTGCAAAACGGCGAAAACGGTCAGAGAAATGGGTGGTGGATAAAGAACAACTGTCAACACCAAGCACCCCGAATTATCCTAAAGTATCAACCCACCCCAATAAAATGGTAAATGACTTGAGACTTTGGGAGTATAAATAATGAATTGATAGTAATTGATGCATTTTCTTTTTGAATTTCCTGTAGGACTACGTTGCCAATGAAAACTCCAAGTTTACGAGTATTCCCCCAATATCCCAGATGAATTCATCAATTCCGAACAACTCGAAGCCTCTCTTCAATCCATTTTCAATGGATCTTTCCTTAGACAGTTCGAATATGCCATCAGGTAAATTTTCATTCCCTTCGATAACAAATGCATAAATGAACCCAATTATCTTCATCACTGCTGGCACTATGCTTTAGCGCTCTACTCACTTTCTCACAATCTTATAAAAATCTTCGCTAATTTTCATTAACGCTCATCACTTGCTTTTTATCTCCTGCGAAAAAAAACCAGGAGTTGATGGACGACGTGGTAAAAAAATGTATGAAAATGGAACTAGAAAACAGGAGCCGGAGGTAAGAAAAATTTATTTACGTGAGGTGGCCGTTGGCACTGAACCAGATTATTCGATGAACCAACAACAGCACAATGGTGACGACAATGGTGTTTCTATTGGAAAATCCAGATATATGTCATTTGAGCCTGATAGTTATCAAATACCTCAACAAAACGTTAACAATCAACGTCGAAATAAACATAATCATCAACAACAACAACAACAAATACCAACGAACATAAATCACAACAGATCAGAGCCAATTAATCGTGAGAATGGTGCTCATCATCGTGAAAATGGTCACCGTGGACATCATCACCATCATCAGCATCAACTACAAGCTCCATCGGATGAGCAAGAGAATGATTACACGCCCGTACCTGTTAAACAATTGATTCAAGAATTTGAAAAAACATGTCGACCAATTCTTCAATATAAGCAAATGAGCCAGAAAGTAGTTCCGGTTGTTCAGCATCCGCCACTCGATGACATATCACGTTTCTTTGATGTACCGCGCATGCCAACTAAACATCTAGATGTTCGTAATGTTACTAAACACGCAGTGAATGGGAATCGTGTGAATTCTAATGGAAACATGAATATAATGAATGGAAATGGAAATGGAAATGATAATGTGAATGGAAATGGTTACACAAGGAACTACGCGCAACACAATTATCCGCAACGTAATTCATTTGTGCCACAATATGAATATGAGTCAAGTGATGATGAAATTGGCGATTCGTTTGGTGAATCAAGTTCGTCTGAGAATTGCAATGGCGATTATTATGACACCATACCGAGCCCACGATATTCAAATGGCACAAGGATGTCTTCCATGAGTAATAGAATGTCTTCAAACAGTGATTATGATTATCGGCGACAGCTCTTTGATTGTGCAGCTGAACAATTGTTCGAGGCACCACCAGGATTTAGGAATGGCGACATTGCCGATAAATTCATTGATACTGAAGCTGATGTGCCAATTGAAGCGAAATCACTCGTACTAGCTGGTATTACATCGCAAGAAGATATTCTAGAGCAGATTAAACAATTGCGCAGAACACCAGTGTTGGAGAATCTTGTACCTGGCCCATCACCCGATTGCAGTAAGCTCAGTGACTTTTGTCCTGAATTAGGCAAGTTTTATTCATATGCAGCTGCTTTTCGCTTGGAGATACTGTGATTTCAGAATATGTGATTTGGTTGATATGATAATGATGAAAAAAGGCACGAAATAATGATCGGATATGTGCATTAACATATTTTCTTTATGAATTTATATCGTTTTACAGGCAATCAATTGCACGAGAGTACTTACAATGGCCCGAAGATAAACAGTTTCCAAACGCTAACGAATTACAACACAGCGCCTCGTGGTTGGGATCAGGGTCAGACGTTCTATCGTCCAGTGACCTTTGGAAAGCCACAGGAACCGATTGTGTACTCTGATTTTTAAAGTGGCAGATTAAGAAATTTATGTTCGCCTTTCATACTTCATCATCTCAGTTACCATCATCATCATCATCATCATCATTATTCCTTCTACATTGGGCTTCGAGTTTGTTCCCCTGATAAGCATAAAATTCAATAAATATTCCTCGTGCTCTCCCATATTGAGTGTCTGCCCCACACTTTTCACAAACCATACTGTCCGATCAGAGCCATTGATCTCTTGTTCATAATTAAAGGTAAACATGTTATGGTTGTTCTAAAAGAAAGACATAAGGACCTCAATGTTTAATTGATACGAATGTATTTGATTCTTTTGTTACAGAAATTTATTGAATTCAATTGATTCCTCACATGAATATTTCAAGTCATCAGAAAATTGATTTTTTTTTGCTTGCGCATTAAACATCACATGTGTATTTTACGATGTTTATCATATTGTCAAGTGCTTTTTGGCAGTGTTGCATTTCCCTTTATTGCCCATTATTTCTTGAACTTCTGAGCATTCACCTTCTTCTTCAGTATATATATATGCAAAATAATATATGATAATAAATGTTGTTTTCTTAATAATGGTGTCTCATGTTTAGTCAATATATTCATCAGGTTGATTTCGAGGTAATGCATTAATTATTCATATGAACAAATTGTGAGATTTCCACGAAAGATTCCATTGGAGCATTCAATATCACGTTCAAGAGTTTTGCTGAGTCTCAAGAGATTGACACAGTTGGGTTTGTATTTTGCTGTCAAATGATTCATCAAATTCATCGAAATTGTTTTTCGCTGATACGTGAGACAGAAGAAAACCGAGAATAGGGTACATTACTAATTTCATCCTGAAATTGAATCTCCGCTGAAATAGGATGATAATGTGACGCGTTATATGTCTCGTACACAAATCACATTTTTGATATTGCTCGAATGACAGACATTGGTTGCACACGTATGTGCATGCGAGATAAGCAGGAATTATTCACGTCATAAACCTCAACCTCTTTAGCTAACTCTTCAAACGTGCGATTCACACAAAAGCGAACATCAATAGATTTGGTTTTCCTTTTTTTCACTATTATTTTTGAATGGTAATTTATGCGCAGTCATGGTATCGATGATAAAAGGAATGAGAGCTCCATCCACATAGATCTCATATAAACGGACTTCATGTGCTAGAGATAGTTATTCTACGATTGAAACAAATCGCAAATTTACGTACTTTTCAACATATCACTGCTTGAAATGGATCCAATTGTGTCAATCATTCTATTGATGATCATCAACAATCAGGTAAATTACAATATACCAAACCATTGTATTAATCGGAAATAATTTTTGTGAATTTATGTTTATCAGGTCAGTTGCTTTGAAAGTGTAGATGAACGTAAACCAAGGTTTAATTTTGGTGTGTATGAAATGTTACACAAGCAATTTTGCAAAAATATTTGCAACATGCCCTATCCAACCAACCGATCATCAAGAACTATATCGCTGTGCTTGATCAAGTGCGCAAGACCTCAAATATCTACAAATAAACCAAATTTCAATAGACCACCTGCATCAGTAACAATATCGATTCATCATGCAATGTCATCAATTTCATCGACATCAGCAGCAACAACACCATCACCGAATATAATTGTGGGAACGACTAAAGGCATTGTACAAGTGATACCAGTGGATTTAACACCAAGTCCTCTCCAGAGAGTCGAATTTGATGAAACGGACCGAAAACAATCTCTCCCAAGCATCCTATCATCTTCGTTATACCCAGTAACAGGATCAATCGGAGATGGAGATCGACAGTTTTCACAGCAATTTCCAACATCATGGTCAGCTTGGAATATTTCCGTTCCAATTTCTGTGGAAGCACTTGTCTTAGGAAAAGCTCGAGATAATCATCCAGGAGTGGAATGACATCTAGTTGGAATGCAAACATTATTTGTATGAAATATTATGGTATGATTGTCCAGGTTGAGTGTTTTAACCTATCACAGACTGAGAACAGAATTATAAGTGTTGAACAGTATTGAAAATCAGTGCGACTGAATCGGATATCTCTGAGTAGTGAAGCAAGTTGTTTCAACTATCCAAAAATATTTATTCATAATTGATAACTCTCCGTGAATATTTCGTAGTAGGTAAAACACAAATCACAGTGACAAAATCGATTTCATTTGTAGGGAATGTGACCATACGACACATGTTGAAATATTATCCAATTATCAAAAATAAATAAAAAATTCATTCAAGTTACCGTCTCAAAGATTATCAGCAAAAACTCATAAACGCAGACTAATTTCGCTGATGAATTAATTGTGTGAAGCTTTCAAATTTCCCCTTCACATCTAAGGAAATTTCGTTCTACTTTCAATTATAGCGATTTGCAATCCTAAGAATGATTGATCAATTGATCGCATACATATTTCAAGAAAATAAATTGGAGAAGAAAAAGTGAGTCTGTATTTAGTGAAAACGAATTATGACAAAACATTTAATGATCCCAATCCACATTAAACGTATAGATGTGATTGGAGAGCGATTAAATTCTGGGCAGATGATAATCATGATGAATTGTGTAAGCTTTTTTAGCCGTGAGGCAAATTGAAATGTTATGCAGACATGATCTGTAGTGAGTATGAGTGAGTTATGCATGCGTGTATATATTTATACTTACGTACATATTGGCATATTATCGTCTACGATATATTCAGACCATAAATTGTCTATATTATTCGGCGCAATTTATAACTAGGTCAATATGTACTGCGAACACATGTTCATTATTTTATTAAATCCCTTCACATGTTCTACACCGGTTCTCACCATTTTCGAGAAACGTATTTACATTTAACTACAAGTGAAATTCATAATGATTGGTGTTGAATCGAATTTCATTTAATCGAAGAAGAAAATATTTTTCCTTCAGTTATGTCTCCCAAAATTTGATCGAGAAAGCTACTTGATCATGAGGTTGATGATTTCGACGTTTGATTGCTTCGAAATAGTGTTAGAGTAGCATGAGACTTCTGGAGTGACCCAAAGCAGTGGAATTTTTTAGAACTCTGCAGTGTATTGAAAACAAATGCAATTCAATGGAAAAAGAATAAAGAAATTATGAAAATTCAACTGCAATGGTTCAACTTTGGTGTATTTATTTTGTATGTGTCATAAATCTGAACAAACCGCATTCGCAATTATGAAGAAATTACCATCATCAAACTTATTTGAGAACTCATCAAGTTCGTCACGAAATCCAATTATGACTCCAAATTTAACGGAATATTTTTCAGCTTCTTGGTATTTCTTTCCACATACATTTATCAAGATATCATCACATTTCAAATCTTTCTAATACATCAACTCGTTTATTAAATTCGTGAAACTCTTGAAACAACAAATAAGTATTGTACAAGTGGTCTCATAATGAGCAAATTATTCTAAAAATTCTCCGGTCTTTCATGTGCAAAATGATACACGATCTTATTCCTCAACAAAAAAAAAAATATATTCACAAAACTAATACGTGAGATTAAGCGATTAATGGTCGAGTTTCACTCTCCTCCATTTTCCATCCTGTTTATCAACAGTCTTTCAGCCGTTAAGTACGAGTAATAGTGAGGTTATCTCTCCCTTCTTGCTGACGTTGAACTGTTCAATTTTTTCGTTGATTGACGCTCATGAATTTCAATGTATGAAATCAGGTGGTCTATGACTTGCTATTTTTTATGTTTTATCTTTCTGTCTTCTATTTATCTAACTTCTCACTGTCATATACTGAAGTGACACCAACGTATTACATTAGAGAAAATATGTGTTAACGTGTGATCGAGCGAAAGTTGATCTTATAAAGGGTTATACAATATATAAATAAATAAATATATAAAAGCAACACAAACGTAAATGGTTTGATCAGGGTCGGCTACTCCATATTTCTCTCACGAGCATTATATCACTAAGCCCATTAATGTCCTAATTAAATGTTTATAAATATGTACTTGTAAAATGTAAGAGGTTTGAAATAAATGAAATTATTCGAGCCGATTCTCTTTCATCATTTTAAATCCAAATATTATCTACCTCGATTACAAATATTCCTCTCTTCTTTCGTCATTTTATATTTCACATCGCATAAATTATTATAATTGTGAATTGAGTTCAAAATAATAATTCAATTCAGGATGAACGCAATGATCATTCCTTACCAATTCTATCCATTGAATGAAAATTACTTCTTACGATTTTCAATCGGCGAACGCATGAACCAGCTAGAATGTCACTGCCCTGTTCATATTTTTATCATGGAATCTCATGACAACTTGTTAAACATCCGAAGTCCGACTTTTTTTTCGTTCAATGTCCTTTCCATATCCAATTTTCTGTACTCGTAAGATTCTATAAATATTTCTTCTCACACTTGGCCATAGTATTGATTCCCATCATGCAAATATACCGCACTTGATCCACCATCCAACACTGTAATTGAAGAAACAAAAATTTCTCCAGATAAAAAGTACAATAATGAAATAAAGTCGTTAACAACATATTCAAGTATTGCAAGTATAAAATTTCCAAGGTCTTCCACAACAACTACATGATTAAAGTCGTGCAAATTCTCATGAGCGTAACATTCATGCGGTATTTTTTATATTCACAATATACAATGGGGTCACCATGTTTCATTCAGAACAAGAATGTCAAGGTTCAACCCGAATTTAATTCTGCTCCGCCCATTTCTTTTTTCTCCCAGATCGACGATAAATTATCGTACGTGCGCGCAGATTTAATTTTTTTTTGTTTTCGCTCTCTTTCAAATTTTATCTTGTGTCCGGTTACGCCCGTTATTTTACATACAAAATAAATGAAATGTATCAAACTTTTTTGTTGATACATGTACACACGTACACACGCATTTATTCACAAGAATCAATTGCACAATCGAGAAATAACTGACCTGAATGTATTGATGTGCCTGTGTACATTATGTGCGTGACATGGGAGTGACAGTCGAAATGGCTTGAATGATATTCAATGCAATTAAAATTTGCGTTATTTGGCAAGAGTGAGAGTGAGAGAAGATGAGAGAATGGAAGAGGGTGTGAGAAAGAGAGAAAATTTACTGGCAGAAGAAATGAAATAGAACAAAAATATTTATCCCTCGTGAAAGTAATGAATATAAAAAAATTATATTTTGTGAGTCAAATTTCTTCCACAAGGACATCAACATTTTTGCAATCGTATGTGTTCAAAAATTCGTTTATATGTATGGCAAGTTATCAACACGAGGTGGTTGAGGGACGATATGTTAGCTCTAGTTCTCATACCGTGTTGGTGAAAATATTTATGTGAACGTGGTATATAAATGTGCGCTCGAGGCGCCAATAATGTGAGCAATAACGTATAAACCACTTAAGATGGTGATAATTCGTGTGCATTAGTGGAACAGTAAAAAAAAAAGTTTATGTGTATTTATAAAAGGTGTATATGAAGGAATAGAAATGGATATTTGAACGAAATGAGCAATTAAGGAAAAATTCAAGACGTGTTTTTGTAATTATGTATTTATTCTTTTTTCTTTTCGGGATGTTTGACGAGGATTTTAATTGGAATGATTAGTCGAATGGATGTAACGTTTGGATGGGGGTTGTAATATCTATAAATCTTGTTCATTCAGTTTTTGTTAATGGATAGAATGTGATTGATATATTGGTTGAGTTTTTACTGGAAATATTAATGATGAAATAGATATGAAGATGATTTTATTTCAATGAGTGTTTTCAGAATGACAGTGAGGAGTTTCGAGTTTTATTCATTCAGTGAATTATAATTTCGTATGACATCAATGAAATTTTCAAACACAATGTCGAAGTGTAAGTTGAAAATATGGAGTGGAGAAAATCTGTTGTCATGTTCATTGTAGGAAATCGATGTATATTTGAATATGAAGACCAAAGAGAGTTTGGGAACTGTTGATCGTGGAAATTTACTGTGAATGAAATCTCTGCTCGCAAGATGGGTGATCAGATCTGTGATAATTTGGTTCAATAATTCGCGACGTCGTCTCGCGATGTTCTGACGCGCCGCTCGTCTGTTCTGTCTTCGCAATGATGCTTGATCTCGGTTACTTCTTTCGACTCCAAAAATTATCGTTGCTAATTTGAGGCCGACCAATAGAAAGATGAAAATCCAATTCAACATTAACATAGTAATGGGACGAATCTTTGGTGGTGCAGCTATGGACGTTTTCCACTTATACTTCTCTTGTAATCGCTCATAAAACCTTCGCTTCCAATCCTCAGCTGATTGACCACTGCCCTCCAACATCATCAGGAACATATTGAATCGCTCCCGCAAGGGCCAGTCCTCCCGTATTTTATGATAATTTGTAGTTTTTAAGACTGGATTTTTCGACACATGCAATTTATGTTTGAAAATTAGATTCCAAGACTTATGCATGGTAGATATACGTGCTATAGAATCATTGCCAATTATCTTAGGGATGCAATCAGAATCACCCGGGATCAGTTTTTCCCTCAATATTGGATCAGTAATAAGTTTCGCAACTGCATCGTTAATATGAATCGCTTCATACCTCGAGTTGCGTAAATCATTCAGTGTTTCTACATTTTTGCGGTATTCTTGTTTCATGAGAAATTCTATCAAATGGCCTTGAAACATAGCTTGCAGTATCAAGAAGTACAGGAATATCATTGAGAAGAAAATTCGGAGCGCGATCGTGTCCATTCGAGTATGTAAAGCTGCGTTGATCAACAGGCGCATGATCTCGAAACCGGAAAATGACCATCGTCGAATCTTTCCGGATCGAAGAATAACGATGAATGTCATTGGAAGGATCACACACAGAGATATCAGTGTGACCATACTGAAAAAGTTTCCTATTTCCTCCAAGGGGGTGTAGAAGCCTCTGTTGTTAGTGACAATATGATATTTGGGATATAATACTGGATAAGTAGCAAGCGAATCTCGGGGGAGTTCATATTTAAGTAATATATCGCATGCTCCACCCACCAGACATTTGGATATTTCTTTATCTGATCCAACTTTGAAGATATGTGTTAAATTGAAGAAGTATTTGTATCTCTCCAGGAGATATATGCGTTCCGGCCACAATTGTGAATAGATACTTTCATTATAATTTTTGTAAGGAACTAAACTTGTAGAATTTCGAGGCTTAATAGCGAGTTTTATCCTAGAACCATCGAGATTTTTGGTCCGGTCGAAATCCCAACCTTCGCCGATGTTCTCTATTGGAAGAAATATTATGAGATCTTCAATCACTATCCATAATTAAATTTTTATGTTGCATTCCAATAATATGAGATTTTACCTGCATCAAATTCCCGACGGTACATCGACCATTCAGATGATTGGAAGATGTTGGAACTTGTTGCCATTCGTGTGGGGCTCGACTTATATACGGATTGAACGTGAAAATCATCGATCTAGAACCCTTATCAACGCAGAGGAAATAAGCTTCAATCAGGTCCATAGTCCACGTGAGTTTCAACATTTGCCTCGAATTTTTACATCGTCCATTTGTATTGTCCAATGTAATGAATGGAGCCATGACATCCCATCGCGCAGATTTTTTGAATGTGAGCAACATTTTTTTCAGCTCCGATACAGATCGCGGCGTCATGATAAACAAATTGTGGTATCGCCGTAATTTAACCGGGTCGTCAATCAATAATGCCTCGTTATAGATAATCATCGGAAACGATTCACTTTCCTGGATGAATTTGATGGCCAATGGATCAGAGTCACCATGCACGACCAGTTCTTCCACATGTGCGTAGTTTTCCGATAAAATATTGACCTTATGAACAATCAGAACTGTTGAAATATTCACAGATGTAAATTTGAGAAAACGTGAATGAAATACCTTACCGCCATTTCACTTATTGATCGAATTGTGTTACAATTTGAGCCAGGGATCGGTATCATATTTGCATCGGCAATCAGGATTCTGAAGACAATTGAGGCACCGCCTAACCCAAACTTGAGAAAAATTATCATTATGGATCTACAGAACTATGTTATGAAATGCTTCGAATAATTCGCGACTTCCAACTGAAAATGCAGGCAATCACGAGCTTCCATAAATACTTCGCATGACGATTGCTCTCCGTTCATATCGTGAAGTATAAGTCCACGTGGACAATTGTCATTTGTTACCATACGAACCACATTACTTGCATGTGCAAAAAACGAAAGTCATTCGAAAGCAATGTGAACCTCCACACCTGGATATTCTGGAGCAATCAATAATGGAAAATAGAAATGTTTTACTGCTGTCAATATTTTTCTGTCCCGAACTCATTTTATTAACCACTATACGTAGTATTATCGGCACATCAATCCTAAGAATGCAGTTGATCGTCATAACGGCCAAGATTATCCCTGGTCTCTCTATTAACCCAGGACTTCGTAAAGGACATTGTCGAGAGGTCATATAGAATCAAACGGACATATGCTCTCTACTAGCAAAATTGCATTATGTGTTACATATGATCTTTTTCTTCACGTCTTTCTTCCAAAAACTAAACGTAGAGTTCACAGTGGAAAGAAAGTATTATGGACCAACACACATACGATTCGTCTTGAAAATACATGAATGAATGTGATCGGAAGGGTGATTTCATTTTCCACTGGCAATTACTTTTCAACATCTACACGACATTGTCCAATATCTGTCGCAGACGCAGAGATTATTCGTCCCCTATATCGTACCGAAAATTTGTGGACAACAGGAAACAACTTAAAAATTTATTCAACACAATCGTTGGCGTGGGAGCCACTTCTTGTTCAATATAAAATTGATTTCGAATCCTCTGATTGTCTATACTTATCTTCGAATAGTTCCTCAATCATGAAAAATTTTGTATACGTCACCAATTTCAATGAAGAACACACATCATGAGTTCAGGGATGCTTCGAATGAGTGTTGCAATCCATTGTTATAGATTTTCGGAAATCGTACATGAGATCAATGACGAATGAACATGTGAATATAATCGAAGCAATGAGTTAGGGTAGAGCAGTCTTTATATCCACATGAAAACGTTTATTTTTCAGATTTCTGTCTCACAACGCATGGGAAATATTGCAAGTGAGAACGGTTCCTACACAATAGATTAGACGCATCATTCACCATATATAGGTCAATTTTCCTACTTCGCATTTATAAAAAAAAGATGTCACTTTATTCAACTGAATACATGATAATAACTTATGATAATAAACATGAATACTGAATACAGAAACAGGCTAACACAGCTCTCAGAAGCACCAATATTTACACTCGATATTGCAATACTTTTTTCTTATGAACAAGATGAGATGAGGATGAATTGACCAGCAGCAGAAGTAGTTTCTTCTCGTATATTATTGACAGAGAGTGACAAAATTCGCACTTGGGAACATCGGTCTCACACGTCTCGATTTTCTTCGATCGTTCTCAAAATATCATAATGACTCTCATGTATTTGAATGAACACCTTGTTCAACTGTACATAACTTTTCCAAACCAATTGATTTTCATTATGAGACATTCTGTTTGTGTATCATAAAAATTTTCATATTTTACATGAGATCACTCTTCATATTATTCCAATCTCTGGCACTTTAAAGTCAAGACCGTTCTTCCTGCAATCGATATTTATTTCAAGATAATTAATTTGACAACGTTCTGGGATGAACTTGTGTCATTATGAGATTCCTCACTTTCTATTTCATATACGTTCATCAATATCTTTACTGCACTGGAGAAACATATAATCAATGACGTGATTCACGACATATGAGTTCGAAAATATTGATGTTCTTATGTACACGTAGTTATATACATACAACTATGTATACGTATGGACATTAATTTTTTTCCTTGATGAATTTATAATTTTATTCTAGTGGTAAAAACGATGCAATGTTGAAAGGGTTCGAGAATATGCGAAGAGTGCGCCTATGGCCTTCATTTTTGGTCACAGTACATTTCTCTGGCAAAAAATGAAGGCCATAAGGCCGATAAGTGTTTCGAATCGGCCCCAAAAGAGTATCAGGCTCATTATTTTCGGGGATGGTACTAATAAGATACTTTGATCTTACAAGTTCCAGATTTCTATCTATTACCGTTCCTAAATAAATCAAAAAATAATAAAAATCAATAAAAATTATTTTTCTCATTATTATGTGAATCGATTGATTTGAGTGCTAGATATGATTTGGGGGATGATAAAATCCGTGAGTATTCGTAGTTTTTTGCACTCGTGACTAGTCTTCGTCACTATCTTCATCAATAAATATCACCCGGGCACTAGGTTAGAAATTATTGCAGCAACGTGTGACCAACAACCGATTATCTTCAGTTCATTAACACATTCACAGCAATATCTTGATATTCCAGTCTATCCAATTGTACTTGGTTCGTATTCTACAGAACATATGTGGGCCTTCCTTGCGATATTTACTGGAGCCTTCGATATATTGATGGGATCGATTCAGTAGACTCATCAGTCCATGGCATTTTACATTCATTTGTTTGATCTGGATCACAACTGCTTCATCATTATTTGAATATTGGAATATTCATCATATTTGATGCATCATGAATATCAAAATTTGCTATGCCACAGCATCATTGTTGGAGCTGAATACAATAAACATTATTTTGCTGTATCACAACGACGTCAGGGAGACAAGTTATTAGTGTGATATGAAAGTGGTTCCCATGCAACTTAGCTTTCAGTACCGTTTCAAATTCAATTTTCACTCCAATTCCACAGCTGCTATCGCTTCTAGATTGACTGAGTTGATTTTTCATAATGCGTTACTGCATTGTCTTTGTGCATTGATTTCTCCTTCTGGTTCGATGTGATTCATTGTCAACGCACCATAAAAGTCATCATCATTAATTTAATATTGCCATTCAAAATAATTAAGTTATAATGAAATATCAAACACGTATTTGTTTCGTTATTTTATCAACGCTTCGGAATAGTTTGACGGTGACAATACCCTGTTCCTCTTTGCATGAATATATCCGTTCTGAAACTTTTGGAATGAATGATTTCCGATTTTTTTTTATTAAGTTTGGAATCTCAACTGGTAAAAAAATTTGCAGTTCCAGATGGTATATCGTTACACGAATTGGGCATGATTTGATTAACATAATTTGATATAAAAATTCACAAACATAATATGAAAATTTTGTAGAGATAATATTGGGTTAAAGTTTTTTTTTTATCAAGAAATGGGGAACCACTGTAATAAATTATTCAATCATTTGCAATTTAAATTGACTCACACTATTCATTTTACGGTTGGAATAAATGATTATACATTATATGAATTTCCATGAATTAAATCAGTTCATTCTTTTTTCTATTGACAATGCATCATTGAATTATTGGGAATTGGATTGGATTGCGATAGCATTGGATGAAAATTGGAAAACTTCACGCAGAAAATTTTTTTTGAAATGTATAATCGCTAAATACAGTTTAAAAAAGAATGTAAACATTTTTACTAAATTATTTCAAAAAGATCATGACTATCAATTACATTGACTTTCAAATTGGTGATGGCCGTCTGAAGACAAAGCTGTGAAGGATTAATTTCGAACAAAGTTTCAAAATCTGCATTTAAATTAAGAATAAATTGGATTCTCACTTTTTTTTTGTTTTTTTGAGATGTAAGAATTATAATTCAATTAGAAGCACTCTATTTTTTTCTCGCACAATGGAAAATTTAAGTATTGGATTCGAAGAAAAAGTTGATGATTAAAACGAATCGAATTGCGTGCACAATCACATAAAAATGTAAAGGTGAAATGAGGTTCAAATAAACTTTGAGAATTACATATGAGTATGAATGTGCATATATATTTATACGTCAACATCGTCCTTCAAGTCCTCAAGCCATACGTGAACTTTCACGAGTGACAGTTATGGTATGTATAAGTTGGATTTGTGTTTGAGGTGACTGACTGCCCTAACGCACTTCAACATTATCGGAAAAGAGAATGAATGAATATTTGAATGAGGATAATCAAGGGAGACAGTAGATATACAGAAGAGAATTGTGATGAAAATTGCACGTTTGTTCTGAATGTTTAGACTTGGGCGTGTTTGAAATATTCCAAATATTTTACTCGTCGATTATAAGAAATTGTTTTGAATATAATTAGAACTGATCGTTTTACATAGCTTTATTATTGTTATATGCATACAAAGTATACATTTCAATTTATTTGCATGCAATAATGCATCACGTGCGTTGTGAGAGAGCCAAAAATTATGTTATTTCTATATTTTTTCTTCTTTTTTTCGTATCTTTAAGTTCAGTTTTCTCCATCGTTTATAATAATTTCATGAATTATTTCAAAATATACATGTGGAATTTTATTTGAAAGTGATGTATGAGCTATGAAAAATATGGATATAAATTGTTTCATAAAAATAATTTGTAGTGTTATGTAAAACTTTAATTTTTAGTATTTGTTACATTATTATTAGTGATAAAAATGAAAGAGAGAATTATTTTTTTTTCTTTTTATTCAACACATGAAATACTGGTGATAAAATTGCATTAGTAACACGTAATTCGAAATAAAATTGTGAGGATGTTGAAAAATGATGAAAAATTAAGAAAGGAGAATGAAACTTGGTTCCATTTCTATCATTTCGAACTTATATTGTTAATTTTATTGACTTTTAATTGTTGGTTTTTACTACTTCACTCATTTGATGATAGAAACCATTTGTTCTTGCATGAAATTCTGTCGACATTGACGAATGAAGGGAGAAAATTTCCAATTTAATGTTAAGTCGTGAAATTTTATATTCTCCATATTCAAGGCAAGAAAAAGGACAGATTTTCCAGAAAGTTCCTTAAATTTTTCCTTCTATGCAAATCATTCTCAATTGTGACGTCATCCAGTCTTTGCCCTTACATTATTTGAATTTCCCATCGTCCATTGCCTCGATTGAACAAATGCATTTTACTAATAATTATTGGTTCAACTATCATTAATTCTGTAGAGAAATTGACTGATTATATTGATAGTTTTCACTAATTTATCGAGATCAACAGCAAAGATCAAATGGGTAAATAAATAAATGAATTTATTTTCTAAGAGTTCTCGTATCATCAGTAATTATATTCAAGAACATTATATCGCTCAGTTAAAATAGGAGAAATTCATTCCAGGTAGAACATGGTCGTTTGAAAATAAAATATTCCGGAACCGAAAATCTAATTCTTGCGACATCCCTTCTCCATGCATCATTATAAATTCTATTTCTTCTACATCTGAATGTTTGTGCTCGGATTTCAAAAAAAGGAAACAATACCATTGAAATATTCAACGTTTCGGAATCATTGTGGGGAATATGTTCCATTACATAAATATCTAATCGCAAATCAAGATCCACTTGAATTAACAGAAAATTCAATCTCACTACATTTGAGATAATTCCTTGAATTTCTTGCAATTTATAAAAATAATTCTTCAACAGTTACACAAAGCAAAGATGAACGAACAAAGAAGCAAAATGGATGTGAATTAAAATTGAATGAAATGCAGAAAAATGTGATGAAAACATTTATAAACATAACATTCATCAAACATAAAATTTTCACAACTTCCGCTTGTGTGGATGTCTCAACAAATTTTTTAATCGTATAAATAAATACCGCAATAAATACTATGACATGAATTATAATTTTATATCCGTGATGGGTAAACACAAAAGAAACAGCGAAACAAAAGCGAGCACACAGTTGAATTGCATCAACTTTAAATCAGCCAGTCAGCAGTGGTTATGTGTGTATGAGTACGTTTTCATATGCGATATATTTTCTTTTGCTTTGCTGCTCCGCAGGGCTTCAAACGCCAACGGGAGATCATGTGATGCTACTTCACTTTTACTTTAAACTGACTCTCAAAGCCTCGTGACTTGAACGTGACTGCAACAAGACAGCAACGAGCAGCAGGGAGGGCAAATATGCTTCCTTACTCTCATCGCGCATCTACACAGCACATTACACATTCACATTTATCCTTCCTTATGTTCATGTATACGTTTTCATATGAGTATCCATGAAACTGGAGCGTTAGACACCAACACCGCAACTACCGCAATATATTTTATCTCTCACAACTGATTTTACTTTCTACGTGAACTGCATAAATGATAAAAATCAAATCTTTATTATATCAAATGTGGATGTAAATTTAATGAATTGGCCACGTTTTTTCGAGCGATTGATTTACCCAATTGATTTCAGATCTAGTTGTGAAAACTGATTTAGTGTGTGACTCAAACAGGGATTAATGTCGCAAAAAAATTATCACAATGTGATTCCAATTTTTTGTTGTTGGATATTTTGAGGATAAAATTTGAATTTTAGTCGTTCAAGAATTTTCATTTTGCAAACTCCATCAAAAATATTCCTAATATTAAGCTACTCCCAGCCATATATCAATTCATCAACAATTCTCTGCGGTTTATTAAGAAAAATTCAGGTTTTCAAAAGTTTCACGATAATTAAAATAATTATCTAATAACGATTGATATTTTATTAACCACTGATAACTACTCATTAAATATGAACTCCACATCCGTTTACAATAAATACATATTAAATATCAATAACATTTATTAAATATTGACCAACTTTCTCTATTAAAAAAATTTAACTCTCAATCTAACATTAAATGTGATCCATTGAAGATCATAATTATTTCTATCCTGTTCAGTACCTCAAAGTTCGTCGTTCTCGTTTGTTTCTCTAAATCAAAGACTCGGATATTATTTAGTTTTACTAACTTTTATAAATAAATGCAATGAATAATAAATAATCCATCGTGAAATTAACCATAACTTTTTGAATTCCTAAAATCAAAACTGTCCTTGAATTTAATCTTATTCTCCACGAATTGAAAAGATCGTAATCCATTTAATCAACATTCAAGACATTTTATTATCCAATTAAAATTACAATCAAAATTATTTACATATTTCAGTTAATATTTCAACATTCAGGATGATCTAAAATTAATATCCTTGAGTTTAATTGAATAATAAAACACATCCTGATAGTGGATCTTAAAGATTTATAATTTCACTTAAATCTTCTCATTACACAACACCGATCTGTAAATCTAACTTATAATTTCACTATTAACCATAGAGCAGTATTTAAACATCATTTCCATCGTGAATAAAAATACATAAATAATATAAAATGTATGATAAAAAGAAAATGAAGGGTAAAAATACAAAGAAATAAGAGCACTTGGCAGCATCATCCGGCCATGTGTGCCAATTCTTTACTGCTCTGTTACTCAACGATTATCGATCACGAGTCCATTCGCTAGGTGCATAATAAACTCTCTCGTCTCTTTAATTCTCGCCGCCACACTGACATATACATATATATATTCGCATCGCTTTATATACATGTGTATATAGATTGGTATGAAGTAATAGATCCACACAAAAGTAACGTTGGTGAAAGAAACCTCGTGATGTGCGCACACTGTGTGAATTATTAATTTTTTTTTTATATTCATCTGTGTATAAAACATCGAATGAGTGTGTGAATTTTTATTATTTTTTTCACTCGTATTTTTGACATGTTTCTCTCATGGGTCGATATGTACGTTGACGTTTACAAATGCATTAAGATTATAAAAACATACATTGTGGAATGAATAAAAAAAACATTTGATCGCATAATAAAAATTACTCGACTTCTTTATTTGAATTGTTGCGTCATTGTAATATTTTTTGCACTGATTATCAATTCGTTTGAAGATCGAGGGCAGATTATATAGAGAAAGGAATGGAAAGCTCTGTGATGAAGTTCGACGTTGAGAAAGAAATCTGTGAGAAGATGATGAAGAGAAAAAAAAGGACGACGACCATAGAGTCTCAATATGAAACTGGAATGATTGACATTGTTCATGCATTCCCTTCTCTTTCGTTTATTTCGGGGAGCTTTCGCGTCCCACCCTGTGTGAGGGAGGGTGGGGGCGTCACACGCGTTCTCGATAAAGAAACTATCGGGGCCCAAGAGAGACTGGGACTTAGGATATGCGAAGTAGTCAGTATCAAACGACGGTTGCGAGCAATCTACAAATCCAACGTTGTGTTTCTGCCGCTTAATTTTGTTACTTTTTTTTTCACCACACACTCGGTTGATTGATATTGTTCTTCATTTACTGGACATATTTGTTGTCTTATACAATAATAAAATTAGTGATTATCTAGTGCGATGATCTAGCAACAAAAACAATAGAAAAATATCAATTTTTTTTTCACTTGTCATTGAATTCATTTCACAAGGACAAGGACAGTAATCGGCTTACAAAATGGTCGATAGGTAATTTGATAATTGCTTTTTATTTCATAAATAAATTGAAGTTATGTTGTTAGATGTAATTATATAGAGATCAATTTTGTAGGGGAAATTGATTGTTGGTTGTTGGATTAAAACATTGGTGAAATTGTTTAAAAGACTTTCGCTGTGTTGGTTATTGTAATTGTAGGCTTTCATATTGAAGAGTTTATTCGTTCAACTTATTCTAAGTCTATTCAATTTAATTCTGTTTTAAACAATTTACATATTATATATTCTATGTACTGGTTTTAACTCGAGACATGTAAAACTTGTGTGAAAGGAAGGTGTAGTATTCTTTGAGCGTGTCGTTGTTAATTATAACAACCGGTCCACCCGGTTTCACGTACAAGTCTTTTATTCAGCCCTCTTGTGTTACCATTTCTCGTATTCCAATTGTTTAATGAGTATAATAATATGTTGGTATTAATATTGGAATAAATTATAAGACGGATAGGCGAAGTTTTTACTGTGGAATTAACTGAGTTGAATATTATGAAGACAGATGACTATGACAAAAAAATAATAAGTCGAAATAATTGGCAAAATTTTGTTGTTTTTTATTTTACGGTCATATTTGAGTTTGAAGAAGTGAAAGTAAATGCCCTTCTGTTGCGTGACGCACATAAAAAATGTTTATGCGTGGATAAAAGTATGTTCAGATTGGGACCACATTTTATCACTCGGTTTATCCAGCCGAGAATTTTTCGGCAAACACAAAGTGATACAATTTCAGTAAAAATCTGAATTTCACGGTGTTTCGTAATGTGGAGAGAATTTTGTTGAAATTATGAGATGGAAGAATTTTGATTAGTGATAAAATTGTCGCAAATATTCTCAAAAAAGTAGGAGACTTTACGTTTTCGTTTTTTCATATTTCCGCGTTATTTGTACGGATCGAAAAAAATATTCAGGGAAGTACGGGAAAAATTGATATGAGAATGAGAAAGAGAATTAATATTTGAATAGAAATAGATTGAAAATGTTTCAACTTTGAATCAATTCACTTTTTACCATGTCGCACAAAGCAAACAAAAGTTGATGAAGTTGAGAAACTTTCATATGTGGGTGGACATGTGGCCATATAAAACCCTCATCATAAATTGCATCATTTCATTCAACTCTCACATATTATCACATAGAATTCATACACATGATCGTCTGTGTTTTATTTATTTTTTTTCTAATCGATTCTAAATTTTTTCTCGCACAAAAACGCAAATATCAATTGGATAACATTTGCACGCCACATGAACGAAATACTTTGGTCCTTTCTTCACATTTTTTATCACTGCATTTATAAATTTAGTCAATCAACCGATATTCCTCGCTCACTATCATAACGAATTTTCAAAGTAGAATTAATTAACCCGAATCTAATTGAAAAAAAAAAGATACTGAAAATATTGATAGAAATCGAAATAAAGTCGAACAAGCATAAAAGTGTTAACTGTCACCTGTTGATAATCGATTATGCGGTTTTGTTTGCAACTTTCACTTTTAATCAATTTCCGCATCCCTGCAACCGCATCTCATGACTCATTTGACTGAACTCGTGTTAAAAACGGGAAAACGTGAATCATACGCAACCAAAATGCACAAGAAACGTCTTCCTATTTAATGTTCTCATTGTTTTATTTTTTATTGCTTTTCTTCAATTTTTCTCTCTTTCAACTTCACTTTCAACTCTCACTTCAATTCTCACCCCTCGACATAATTTTATTGTACATAAAACAACATAATTTGCTTTGCTACTGCGAGAAAGGAGAAAAACTTATAATGAACATTAATTTATCGTGTAAGATTTTCTTTCGTGATAAATAAATAGGCGCGAAAGAAACGAGATCAAAAGCATAAATGATGATGTTGATCGATAGATTGTACGTGTGTGAATTTGTGTGAGAGTGTATCTGATGCATTTATAAGAAATATGTTAATGTAACAGACATTCTAAACTTTTGAATGCAAGGTCGCAGACATTCAATTGTCGGTTATTTATTCTTTATTTATATCAATACATAAATGTTCTCGATATTAATTGTAAGATATTGATTGTATTGATGATAATTCAGCGTTGCTAATTTTCAATTGGTTTCTAAATGACGAAATTTAAAATTCGATGACTCAATTATTATCGCAAATTATGAATTACATAATTTTTTACAATCAAAGAACAATCGACTCTGTTTTGTTACGTGCGATGGCAATTCAACTTCACATCCCAAAATAATATTTTTTATTATCTGAGTGTTTTGTTTAATTCAATTCTTCAGTCCAAACAATTTTTGATTTGTCAATTTAATTCGAATTATTATAACATTTATTCTTTTTTCATTTGTTCCAGTTCGTTGTTTGTACCAAAATTACGGTATTTGTTACTGACATTGCTGTTGGTCGTCGTTGACAATGATGCACTCCAACATCAGACATTCGATGTGTACAATAATGTTGACGATTGTGCATTAATTTTGGATGGACCCGGAAGAACAAATGTTTATGATTATACGTACAATCTCTTGCGTGGTGGACTGTAAGTTAACAAATTGAAACCTTGAAATTTCTGCTATTAAACTACGAACAATGGACAAACAATTGTCATTGTTCTGTTAGAAATGAAGGAAGGTAGATGATTGTAACAATTGTGATGACTGGAATGCATATAGAAATGAATTGACAATCATGTATGAATGTCAGAGATATTATGAGTTAAAGGACACCTTAGTTTAATGTCATATGGAGCAGTAACAATTTTTGAATTCGATGAAAAATAAAAAATTTTAATGCTGAATAAAATGCATGAAATATTACAAGAATTGAATGTGAGAATGAGGCTCGATTTTTGAAAATGCAGTCATGTGGCGAAGGAATTATGTGGCGTCATTTCCATCGGCACTTTTAAATCAATTTATCATGTTACATACCTGTGTTACATTCATAAAAGGTAAGTGAAATAAATAAAACATTGAATAGCTGACGATTGTCATGAATGGCTTACGCAGTTTGATAAATTTCCACAATCGTTGTCATCTCTCAGCACCATTTTCTTCTTGCGTTGTTCCAATTTCCGAACTTTCCCTTTCCGCTAATTCCCCAATCAAATCTCCCCCCCCCCCCCCCCCC
>JABMBR010004518.1:0-24172 GCA_018881525.1 Meteorus sp. PSUC_FEM 10030008
TCAAAATATTTACAAGTCAATACTATATGATACATTTTCAGTAATTATCATTTGTTTTTTTTTGTTCATTGTTTAATTATTCACCGCATGTTAACTAGCTTTGTTCAACTCGTTATGTTTGTTTGTTATTTTCGTAAAGGCAATTGTCAATGTGTCTACCATTTTGTTTTTGGAGTTTAATTCAATTTGGTATTTTATTAAACAATTGCAATGAAAATTTGGTGTTTGTGTTGGTGTTTATGTGTTTGTTAGTTTGCAAATATGCAATGGACATAACCTGAAAGTACAGTAGAATGAAAGAAGGTTTGCGATAATTCTTCGACATTCTCGCGTTTATGTAAATTTGTAATGAAAATAAATTTCAATTGAAATTAAGTTTTTATGAGAATAATTCGGAAATAATTGAATAAATTAATGAATTAATTGTGCTGACAATTTTACAACGAGAAAATGATGGATAATTGTAACAAAAAGAGAAATAATAAATATTGAATCAAATTGTATCGGGTTATTTATAGGTTAACTCTGTTGTATGAATATTCTTTTGCTCTTTTACTTCAACGTGGAACTATTTTTCATATTTGTAATTAATATATCAACAAAAAAGAAAGTAAATTTATAATTGAATCATTGGAATAAGAGAAATTGTCCTATTTTTTAAATATTGTGTTTCTATATATTTGTTGTTGTCTGTCGTATTGTGAATTAATTACAATGTGAAAAAGAATTTTTAAGTTTGTACATGAAAACAATATTCACAAATTGATACTGTCGGTAGTGTGCGAATTTCTTGCAGCAATATTATTATCATTTGGCGATGTTGTAGCAGTATTAACATTAACTTGCTTCGAAACATTATTCGTAAATGGCATTGCAAATTTAAAATCAGCGCCATTGGGTAATTTTCGCATTATTTTACCCGATGTTATTAACCTTCCAAAGCCTTCTTGATGTGCAAATGCATAACCTGATCGTAATGAACGTCTAGTACGTCGTGTTGATGGTGTACGTAAAATATCTTGACTTTGACGCGATCGTAATTGTGCCAAACGTTGTTTTAACCTCACTCGTTGTGATAATGTTGGTCGTACGTCAATGAAGAAGAACCTCCAAGACAATACAGGAATTACGAGAATAATGCATGAAATCACCGTTGTAAACCAAAATGTCGGCTCGGACATTGCCTGGAAGAACACAAAATAGAAGACGATCAAGCAATTGATCAATAATTTTCATTGTTTATTCGCTATTTATCATGAAATATGAACAATTGTCTTGTTTGTCTACCAAGTTTATCAGATTTTTTTCATTCTGTTAATGTCTACCACCATTACGGTGCAAACTAATGAAGAATAATAAGAAAATTCGTTGCAATATTCACCATTGTTAGACTGCCAACATAACTACCGCCTATGATGAAGTTGTAGAAGTAATCTAAGATGAAATACCAAATAACCGAACCCCATACCATAATATGGTTGACAATTGTCCAATAGGATGTATCAAGGGCTATTTGAACTGTAACAACTATAACTAATATAGTGGCTACCACACTGCCCAGCAGCATGTGATCGGAAAGTACATAGCCCTTTGGCGAAACCCCATCTTTATACGTTCCTGTGGAGGGAAAAAAAAAAATTGGATTTGTTTAAACATTCTGTGTGAATGTTTGTCACTATCAACATGCGTTATTCATCCATCTTCTTTGCTACTGGACTTTACTCACCATATGGTACTAGAAATATCACACAACTCGCCCAAAAACCGTGTAAAGCACTCCAACAAAATTCCTTTTTGTTGAATAGCAAGTTTTGCAGTCCTGGTTGATACAATTTTGGATATAATAAACTATTCTTGTCATTTACATCCTGATCGAATACACCGACGGCCAACACTGGCAGTGATGTGTAAAATAGATTGTACACTGAGATATACATCGGATCAAATACAGTCTGGAAACAAAATAGAAAATGGCGTTAAACATGGCGTCGAAAATGGCGATGGATATCAAGACGAAATCTAAGAAAATTGTTATTGATATGAAATTTTTTTTGTAGAATAATAATCAGGTTATTGTTAATTATTTCAACTTTTTAAAGGAGTTAAATTCATCAGAATAGTTGTTTACTCTTTTTCTGAATCTCAACTGTGGAGTTGACGAACTCAAACACAGGAGTCTCAAAGAATCGTATTCGCCTTAGTTTCATCACATGAATTTTCTTTCACCAGGAAAGATGAAAAAAAATTGAATTAATGAGAACTTTTAGGTTATTTATCAATCTATGAATGAAAAATATGACGAGAATGTATTTACCTGTGCGCTAAATCCACAAAAGAAGGCAAACCATATGTGGCATAAGGTGAAGGCAAAATTTTTGTAAAAAAAGTATCTAAGAAATTTGGACATTCTGTAATATGACCATCTACCATGTACAAGTAATAGCCTTTCGATAAATCTAAATTGTCCTATTGAATAATCTGATGCTAATACAGCTTGTAAGCCTTCTTGTCCACTTATTCCAACGCCAATGTGTGCAGTTTTGATCATTGACACATCATTAGCACCATCACCAATAGCCAATGTCACAGCGTCTTTATTTTTCTTAATCAATTCAACCACCATCGCTTTTTGTAATGGTGTCACACGACAACAGATCACCGATTTGCCTGAAAATTCATCAATTTTTGAGGTTAGAATTCATGTAGACAGCAAGTACTGATGAAAATCAAATGAGAATTCATAAAATTCATCACAAATAATGAAATTGAGAGTGAAAAACATGAAATAATCCATTGAACTCGATTATATGTGAGGTTATGTCAATCAAAATTCTCGAATATTTCATGTTTAACACAACCGATCTCCATCAACTCACATTGACTCGATACTTCGAGAAAAAGCTGTTCCATTTGTGGATGAAGTGCATGAACTAATGAATGACCATTAATAACCACTGCAAATCCAGATGAGGATTCAGTTTCATAATCATCCGGCTCATCTCTGTTGTACTCTGTATCGCTATATAAATTCGAAACAAACACAAATAATGAAAAAGGAAAGAATACAATATGAAAAATATATTCAATAAGTGTAATAAATAAAGAAAAATAAATTGACAAAATTGGGAAAAAATTGAGAATTGTACAGAAAAATTATCATCTAGAATAATTTTCATAGAACAAATCGAACTTATTTCATAATAACATTTGTATATATTTATATATACATTCATATACGATAAACACAGTGCAAATTGTTGTTTTTGTTTATTCACTAAATTCTTGTTCACCAAGTAACTAATTCTATTTATAGGATTAATCTTAGCAGCAGTCAGAAAGAGAAGGAGTGAGTATTTAAGCACCAAAGTCTCATTTTTTTTTCTTTGATGGTAAATTTTGTTCTTTCTACAAAAATGGTTTATATCTATTGTGTCATAACTAAAACAAACAAAAGGAGAACTAGAGAAGTAACACAGGTACAGGTAAAGGTGAAGAGAATAATTGAGCAGAGAATTTTTTTCGGGGATGATACTAATTCTACTGATAACCAAGCATACAAAAACTGTACATTAACCAATATGAATATTTTAACTCATCAATATTTATCATATAAACAATCAAAGGAATGATAAATATTTATATGGGGACTAAATAGACACAGAGGAAATAAATTATCAACAACTAACAATTCTTCATGCCTGATTGAAAAAATCTTTTTGCATGAATTGTCAAATAATTAATGTCGAACAATTGTTTTAAATTATTTTGATACAATTGCTGTATAGAAAACAGTAAAAGCATTTGCATGGGACTTAATTATCATGGTGCAAAACATTTATTCAATTGAATTTGAATTGTGAGAATTAGAAAGAGTAAAGAAATGAAACGAAATTTTCGTTCTCATTGAGAAAAAAAAAAAAAAAAAAAAAGATGGAAATATAATGCGTCAGTCAGTCGAGAAAAAAAAAGGATTGAAAAATGCCATTATTCAAATGCAATATAAGAAAATATGAAAATGGTATAGTTTTAGGAACTGTACTCCGTCTCTTTCATTTGCCTGACCTTTCCTTGTCCCACCTGAATGTGACGATCGAGAGTGCCGGCCTCTTTTGTTGACTTGATGCAGTTTTAATTGTCTCCAAATAACGTGTCAATTGTGTTTCAACTGCATCATAAGTTGTTGCATCAACGATAAATACATCAGTAAGATCATCAGTCAATAACTGACAGGAATATCCGATATTAATTGCCGTTTCTGCAACGATAAAAGAAATTGTGTTAAAATTTGTCAATACAACTTGAATGAACATTGAAAAATGAGGAGAAATTATTATTAGAGTTGGATTAATTGTCAATTGATGTTTTCACTTGTCTTTATGAATTAAATGTGAAGAATTGTTGGTGAATAAAAAAAAAAGAACGAAGAAATATTGTCACGCAACAATTATCCCAACTTCAATGTCCTTTTTCATATTCTCATTTTACTGTTTTCTCTGTTCATGTTGTGCTCATTTTATTGTACACAATACAATCACGCATTATGCGCTTTGTAAATGATACGTTTGCTTGTTCTATTCATGACAATGTTTCATCAGAACAATGAAAACCTGCCATTTGTCCATTTAAATAATGAAAACAAAAGAAACTTTCATTGTTCATTTTACCACATGGAATAAATTTTATAATTGACATGATATTTCAATTTAATATCACAAATGTTGGTGTTAATTGTTGTCAATTAAAACAGAAAAATTATGAAAATGTGAATGAAATAATTGAAAAAAAATATATTGATGATACCTTGTTTATCGCCAGTTAAAACCCACAATTTAATTCCGGCTAAGCTCAAATTGGCAATTGATTGTGGCACACCGTCTTGTAATTTATCTTCAATGGCAGTGGCACCCAGTAACGTCATATCCTTTTCAATTTCTTCATAAATAGCATCCAATCTATCATCTTTATCTTCACCACTCATAACAGCTTCCATATGACGCTGTTTCCAATCATTGAAAAAGCCTTCATCAAGATTTTTCACTGACAAGCACAATGTTCTTAAACCTTCACCAGCAAATTTGTTTAAATGTTCTTGCGTACGTAACATTATTTCTCCACTACCAGCTTTTAATCGTTCATAAATAACATTATCAGCGCCTTTACAATATAATCGTAATTGTCCATTGTGCCTCAAAATCACAGACATACGTTTTCTCACATTATTAAAATCGAGAATGCACAACAATTCATATATTTCACGTTTGCCCATTACTTCAATTGTAATACTATTTGGTGAACGTTCACGGAATACAAAACCAAAATTACGTGCGGCTGACACCAGTGCCGCTTCATCTGGTGATTGCGCTTGATATTCAATTTTTCCATTTTTTTCATCTGGCATAACTGTATGACACAATGCCAATAAACGGAAAAAAATGTGCACATCCTCATCATCTTTTCGTACAGCATCCAATAATGAAGGATCGTAAAATCTAAAGTCCGGCTCGTAATCCCTGTTAAATGAAAAGTCCAATGGCGGTACCGTCTGCAATTGGCAACAGAAAAAAAAAACAAAAATGAAATATTAATTATTAAATTTTCATAATTTTGTATGCTTTCAAGTATTTTTTAGTGCACTTTTTTATCCACGTGCATTTTTTAGATTTTACTGTCAATAGTGTCGCAATGCGCATTTTATAAAATTGATAGATTACTTCATTATACTTTTGAGGTTATACATAGGTATCACAACAATGTACCAATAACAATTGACAATTTAACAATTAGATGAAAATATCAATCGCGACATTATTGACAGAGTCAACAATAAGGAACAATAGAATTGAAATATCAATCGAGTGACTAATTAACCATAAATTTGGGAAAATTATTAGTAATATTAATTTTCCTGTAATATTTTCCAAATTGTTTGTGACATCAATAAATACATAATTAAAACTAAATTAGATATATTAGTTGAGAAGAGTAATTCCCATGCCATGAAGAGTTATCTGTTAATATGAAAATATAATTGAAAAAAAAAAAAAAAAAAAATTAATTGAATCGAAAATGATAATTATTGTGTGATTTTTGTTAGCATTTTCAAGCTAAAACGTGTGTAAGCATGCGTACTGCATTTTCACGTGGGCCTTTATGACCACCGTTGATACTTGGCTCTGGTGTTGTATTTGATATAATATCTCCTTGCTCCAATAGCCGAGCATTTGCGCTGCTTATCGGTGATTGTACGGATCGTACAAAATCCTGACCATTTTTCCATTTCATCGTGGTCGATGATGACTTGATTGATTTGTCCGTCTACATGCAGCATACACATGCTGAATAATGCGGGCACCGTAATGTTTTTTTTTTTTACGCGAAGAAATTAAGAAAAAAAATAACCAACAGAAGGGACGAGAAAGTAAAAAAAAAAAAACATTGACAAGAGAAAATAATCAAACGAGATAGAATTAAATAAATCCCCACAGACAATAAATATATTCAATCGATTGTGTTGATATAAAATTATGTAAAGAATTTGTTTATAATAAACTATTGAGCGGTGTTGAAAAATATAAAAATTTGATAAATTTATCGTGGGACAAAATAGTTAAACAATCAAAATTTTTGTGTATTACCAAACGAAATGATTGAGATAATGAAATAAACAAATAGAATGAATAAATATTTGATATTAAATTCAAACTCACCTCACTAAGATCAATTATTTCGCCAGTAATTTCGTCAATGAGATCGCCATAACTTTTACCAGCAACTGAACATTTATTGAATGTCATAATATTTTGCGTTAGTGTTCCCGTTTTATCCGAGAAAATATATTCAATTTGTCCCAATTCTTCATTTAACGTTGTTGTTCTTGCACGCGCATGTGTATTTGTTGGTGCATGATACATTTCTTCATCCCAATTAATAAGAAATGATTGTACAAATCGTATAACCTCAACACTGACATATAAACTTATTGGCACAACTGTATTCAATACAATTGAATATGAAAAAAATACGAGCAATGCTGTTACAGTTGCACCACCCAATGGATCTGTTGGTACAAGTTTATCCCATGGTAAATAAAGTTGAAAATAACGTCCAACAAGACTCTCCCATATACCACAGCCAATCATGCAAAATAAACACAGCGACAGAAGAAAAAATACAATTCCAATTATTAAAAGATTCAATAATCTATCTATGGAGGTTCTTTTGAATTTTGTTTTTCCTGAGTTTTGCATGAGTTTAGTGTCTTTGCCAGCAAAGATCACTACACCATAGCACCATTGTGTATTTCTTAATACACAGCCACGCAATATCACTTTATCATTGTCCAATGCGTATCTGTAATAAAATATATTAAAAGTTTAATAATTGAATGTTTACTTTCATGTACAGATAAAATGGAGATGAGGTGGAAGAGGTTAACAACTGGAATTTGCAAAATTAACGATTTGTAGATCGTTTTTTTTGTACTGGATCTTGATTTAGATCAAAGATAAACTTTTGAGAAACAGTGTAAGACGGAAAAAATGAGTTTTGTAATAAAAATTAATTGATCGATTGGTATTTCATTAACTTACTTATTCCCTTTCCAGGTTAGGATACCATCGAATTTGTTCAATAAATTATTGGGCGTTTCGCAAACAATTTCACCATCAAATTCACCGATTAATTCGTTGTTGTCCATCATTGCCGCAGTCTCCGCTAAACATTGTCGACATTTTAAATTTGTCTCCCTGTAAAACACAACATGAACGATAAAAATATGAATTAATGATAAATAGAGTTAAACTTGTACAAAGATGGATGACAATCTACTTATTCAGAATGAGAATGCACACTTTTCTATGATTAAACTTGGATTTTGTTTTCACAACAGATAAACGTGCATTTCGTTATCGCATGAACACTCGAAGTGCTATCGGATATTTAATAACTTAACCTATAAATGTCGCAGGCAATTTGTTACGGTAATTAAAAAAGTAACCGTCGAGTATTTGAAAAGAGTGATCGAGAAATTTCACGGAATACAATTTTATATCTTTTATTCATCTTCTTTTTGCAAAACGCTGTGAAATATGAAAAACAAAAATCTTCCGTTTTCCAATATGGCGAGTGCGCCATTTGATTATTGTGAAAAAACAATTTTTAGTCACAATAATTTTCATTCCTGTTTGCAAACGCCTCCCGTAGGATTAATTTAATTGTAATGTACCACATTGCCGCAAGCGTAGACAATTTAATTGAACGAAAATGATTGCGAATAGACTGAAAGGAACGAGCCAACCAAATATTGAGGTTAAAAATCTTTCAGTCGTTACAATGCGACAGAAATTAATTACTGAAGCATTGTATAATAATTGACAAAGCATATCACACAACAACAGGGAAGAATAGAGCAGATGTTACGTTCTATAGAGGAATATGCATTCACTTAATAAATAGATTTCTATGATTTACCCATCCAATTCAGCAGTCTCGATGTAACAGAGGCCATTGGGTTCGCTAGTCGACAATAAAAGAACATCAGCCGCTACAAATTGATCATTTTCCATTCGTATCACATCACCAACTTGTACTTGAGACCATTTTTCAACTTTAAGATTTGTTGCGCGCAATGTTTGTGACTTTCTATTATTCACTTGCGAATCGCTGCTGTGTCGTTGCTGAAAATAGATGGTAGAAGAGGATGTTTGTTCAGTTTATAATAAACAATGACATGGATATATAACGCGTTGAATTCTTCTATTTCTGCATGGTAATATTTTCGCGTTCATTTTTACGACTGAATATTGGCGAACAGTTTGGTTTTACTACGCAGAAGAAATTGTTTTCATTATTGATTCGTTTTCGTACTCATCAAATATGTTTTATGACTTGGACTTTGTATATGTTTTATTTATTCATGTTTTTCACCGTTATCAACAGCACACCATGAGAACCCCCATCCGATTCCGATTTGTTATCTGAACATTTCTCGTATTATTTTACAAACAATTTCTGATCAACTGTGAGGTTATGTTGAAAATCTAAAACTACAAACAAAAATTTATCTCCGTTTATATATCCAGATGATATTTTTTCTTGTTGAATGTGAAAATTAAATGACAAATAATGAGGTTAACCCAACCAAAGTAAAATATTCTCGTCCTATTCTTCGTGATGGTACCAATGTCATAATTAAGCAGAAACAATGTACGTAATTTTTCAGAAAAGTTTCCGGACGATGTTAAATACTCTCTGGACATCTCCAACTGAAAGTTCACCGACATGAATAATTTCAACTGTGTCGGAATAGTTTTACGTTTATAAAACATTCACACAGGAGATTTTTAGGTTAACTAGGTTATGTCTCAGCGACTTATCATCACACAGGATTCATCCTGTGCTTCTTCTGCATTTCGCATTCTCTTTTCGATTCTAATCCACTCGTTAATATTCAACATCTAAATGCAAGTTCCATTGTAATCTGAATCAATCAACAGTTGAATTTCTTTCTTAACGAAAGTAACAACCAAAAATTTATCATTAATAATATCAATTTGATATTCAATTGATTGTTGGGAACTTGGGATCGAATTCATTCCGACCCATAACCTCCTATCGTAGAATTTATTTTCGCCTTCAATTTTATTAACTATCATTTTTCCAATTAAATACTTACAAAGTCGTCATAGGCATCTTTGACGGCAGTGAGTGTGAGTACCCCAATAAGAGGTATGGCTGTGGTGATTGGAGTGAGTGATGATATGGCGGGTATCATTTGAAGCACCAACAAACATAGAAAATAAAAATTTGCTAGCCGTTGAAATTGCTCGAACAAATTCAGCGGCAGGAACGTCAAAACTGAATACTTTGATGTCTTGATGTAGTTGTTCTATACATAAAACAAACAAAAAACAACAATTTTATTAAATTCATCATCAATTCTCCATTCACTCCCGTTACTTTTCAACATACCAAATAAAATAATGAGGATCAATAATAAAATAATTCAAATGCAAAAAAATATTTTTCCTCACCGCATATTTAAATTGTGAATTATACTCGCGATTGTTGGCCCGAATTCGCCTCTCCGTCTCTGTAAAAATAAAATAATTTTATTGTTGAATGTATAAAGAGAATAAATGCGAATAATTGATGATATAAAAAAATATTTCTCTGTAACTTTGAAATAAATTAAAACAGCATTCAGCATACTCGATAATTTTTTTTTCTTGTATTCAACAATTCAAATAAAGATGCAGATAAATTATTCAATTAATATATCGATGCAATACAGGAATAATTATTGTATTACGTGATATTTAACAATAAATTAATATCAACTACGTATGCAACAATCGCGTTTATCAATGATGAAGGATATTTTATTGCATTTGCAGGAAATAAACAGAAATCGCTTTGACATCATCTCACAACAGAGTTATAATTGAATTAAAGCAGAAAGATAAGGGGAATTATATGGGATTATTAAATGAATATCCTGGATATCAAATGTGATTAAAATTCAAATATGCAATAGTTACAAACGTAATTGGTTTCATGAAGGACACATCAACAATTGATGAATTTACCTCATTACAGATGTAATAGGAAATAATTTCGAATGCATTTTCCATTGGTATTGAACAAAATGCGATTCAGTTCTGCATAACCTCAAATACTCAGCTTTTTTTTTACCAAAATTATTTGTCACTAGCCAACAAAGTGTGAATTGTTGATAATTTACGGGAGTATGAGGTTAGAATTTTGGAGGTTAGGTTGAGAATAAACTCCAATGCAGGGTCCTGAGGTAAAATTTGGGAATTGAAAATTAGCATTCAACAATATTGATGTAACACATGACATGGAGAAATTTTCGAATTTAAAATGAAGAATTAAACTTTTTTAATTATTAATACTGAATTTTGTCAACTTAGTTATGGAAATTGTTGTTTGAAACATAAATAATCCGATTGATTCAACTTTGGAATAAATTATAGGTTAGAATATCGTTCCTTGTTGAACTTTGGAGAATAAATCTGTCCTAAAGTGAATGTCTAGAACTGCTTGAATGACATTCACCTTCTAATCCAAAAATATACTTTGAACATCCAATGGTTAATCACTGTCATTATTTTGGATGTGAATAGAAACTTTGGATTGAACTTTCGTTACTAATTAACCAAACTTCAATGTCCTGATTTAATTTCAATTCACGATAAATGTTCTATGACAAATCTTGATTTGGTCTCACCACACACATCATGAATTTCATTATCGTATTCCGTTTTCAAGACCACGTTTCACATTTCCTGCCAAATCAACCACAAATGATTATAAAAATATCATGAAGTTAAGAATAGAATGAACTACATTTGATAAAATACCTTGCTAACATTTCCTCAAATCACGAATCGATGTCATGTCAAAATTTCTCCATGCAAATTGTCCAAATGAATATCTCATGCGATATTTGATCATTCATAAACGCACACAAAACAAAATAACACAAAAATCGAAACTGCAACAATAGATATAATAAATGGAAATGAATTACAGAAATATAACCTAAAAACTGAAAACTAGCAACAACTGATTTATCATTTTATTTTGTTCTTTCAATCCATTTAAATAATTGTTACGTGCGTTCAGCGTAGAATGAGTCATCACAGCCTGATTAGCCATCACACTCACCGCTGGAGAAGAAAACTGTGCTGCGTCCAATACATTCAGTTGGCGGTGGTGAACTGGATGGTACTGATGATGATGTTGTTGGTGTTTGAGTTGAACGATATCTTGTGCCTTTCCAAACAACTAATTTACCAAGTACATTCAACAATGATTCACGCAATGTGCTGTGACGATTACTTGGACCACCATTACCGCCTCCACCAACACCAATACCGCCACCAAGACTACTTGATGAATCTCTTTTTGAACATTCACCACCAGTATGTTCAACATCATTCGATGAAGATGGTAAATTCAATACGATATGTGTTGATGGTGGACGATGATGTTTGTTTTTAGTTTTTCGTCGTTTTCTTCTTTTACGCCAACCACCAACACCACTTGTGTGAGCATCGTTGCATCCTGCAGACCCATGATCACCACTACAACCACGAGCTGCTGATGATGTCCTCGAGTACTCGACAATCCCTTCGTCGTCACGCATCTGATGATTGTTATTTTGATTTTATTTCACGCCTTTTTATAATTAATTCGAATTTTTTTGTGTTTTACATGTTTGATTGTTACAGGAAAAATTTTGGTTGTCGATAACTGATTTTGTTGGTTCATTTCTGACATGTTTAGCAGGAAAAAATTTTCATTCATATGCGAGATTTTTAATTGCTAATTTGAGATTGAATTCTTGATGAATCATATCAGTTGAATAATTAACTCACGAAAATAGATAATACTGTGATTGTCCTTGAAGAACGTTCTATTATTGGATGCGGACTATATTAAAGCTTGAATGTTCTGCTTTTAATGATGAAACTTGGTCGAGCCAAGACTTATTGTCAATTCAAGAATATTTTTTTTTCCAGAGCAGTGAGTAGTGATTAACTCTCATTTGATTGCAACACTAGTAACAAAACATTCTTGAATAATAGAAGATCACATTATTGGATATCCTTGAACATCATATTATTCAACGTGAAATACTTTCATTTCTAGTCATCAAGTTTGTCCTTGGCCTTAAAATTGAATAACCTCAAAATATCAATCACTTTCAATTATTCAACTGGCCGGTTCAACATAACCAAGTTATTTTATTATCATTGAGAATGAATTCAAAGCTGATTTTCTTCGTGTATGAAATTTATTTGTTGACTTGGAAACATCAACAGGTGATGTGGGTGAAATAATGTGGATGATGCCAACTCGTTGTGAACATAACCTCTATTGTTAATCGCTAAATTATCGCAGGATAATGACGCGGTTTTTACTTTCATCCAACAAAATCGTGTCATAAGTCATACAAGATTTGAGAACGTTGATAACATCAACACGATCTTGTACTTGAATTTAATATTTAATGTTTTGTAGATCTTTATCAAAGTTCGGAACATGTTTAAAAGAAATAACAAGATAACTTTATCATGTATAACACAAATTTAGCAATATCTTCTTTGGAAAATATTCCGACAACTTCATTCTAAGCGAAGTTTCCTCATGACAAAGGGTCCATCGTGAATTTATAGTGCGTCAAACACGGGAAAGTTTGTGGGTTAGGTACATTCAACTAATATGAAGGAATTTACAATTCATCATATCTCCATTTGTATCAATAGATAAATTCGCTTCAAAGACTCTTGACAATAACAGAATTTGTATCAAGTTTCAATAGCCAGCTGAATTCACATCAATAAACGTTACAACGAACAAAATGGCGGAGAACAATCAAAACTTTTCATCTTATTTTATTCATTCCAAAATTTATTCAATCTCGATATGAAATGTTACCAATTGCAACTTGATCTGGAATAAAAGACGAAGCATTTTTCTCATATTCCATTCGATCCCCATAAAATCCAGAATCAAATCTGACAAGAAAATCCACGGGACAATCCGTAAAAATTATGGAAAAAAAAAACACTTGCTGTGCGTTCAAGTTTGATAGCTCAATGACGCATTTCCAAAACTTCCTACCAGTCAAAAGAAAATGAATGAAACATGAAGAAAACTGTTAACCTATAAATCCATCCTCACATTCGAAAATCCGCCATAATGGAGGATCAACTCTAACCTCATTTCACGTAAAAATCGACTGAAATCAAAATCAATCGATTACGGATCATCAAAGTGTTATGCAAAATCACAAATTCACGAACTCATCCAGCATCACCAGACAACATGAAAAAAATGCTTCGCCATATACAAATGAAGATTCCATCTCAGAATATTTTCCAACAATGTTTGTACCCCTCAGCAAATAGAGCAAACAACATTTTCATTTCCAATGAAATTACTCCTCAAGCCAAGTGTACGTAACGAAGTTTCACTTCAAAAACTGAAACCAAATGAGAATGAGGATGGGGAAGAAAATTGTGTATTCATCACACAATTCGTAATTACTTATAAAAAATTAATCATCGCTATGAATGTTGCATCAAATGTGTGTTAAATCGATTCAAATCGATATCATAATAATCAAATACTCACCTCGAACACCTCGAGCTCCAATGTATCTGTTTCGTCGACGCTCATCGCTTTAACCCCCAGTATAATCAACTATTACACGCTCTAATGCGTCAACTAATGCCTCGTGGCACCATAAACGTGCCAACGAGACAACGTCATCATCGTCACAGTTTTTATCTACATTATTTTTCACATTCACTATGTTACGTGACATATCGTGAACATAACGTTTTGTCACATTCACGCCACCAATGCAGTGCAATTAATTGTTACAATTATTACAACATTAAATATTGTCATATTTAATACACTTCCATCGATTATTTTATATTCGTTGTTATTCAATGATTTATCATGTCTTTGACGTGACATCTTGATCATTACTTTAATATTCAATAAAATATTTGATAACCTCAAATATTCGATATCTCGTTTGTCCTTTCGCAACAACTCCGCTTGTTCTCCCTTCCTTCGAAAGTACTTTTCATTTATTTCAATAATTATGATGATACCCTTTGTTCTTCTTATTGTTGATGGCGACACACATTTTTATCTGTATAATATTATTTGTAATTAGTGAGAGTTATTTATGGCGGAAAGCGAGATGAGAGTTGAGAGATAAAATGGCGTATTTGAGCAATTCTTGTCAATAAAAATTAATTGAACGTGGAACAATTGTGAATGATGACAATTGAATTGCACAGATGATGAAATGGATTATTTTATCTATGAAAATATTTCATGTTCGATAAAAAAGTTTGATGTGTAGTTGTGGTACTACTGCACTGGGTCATTTCATCTTGTCGTTTCATTATTCTATGGAGATATTTGATGATTGGGTGAGTGAATAGTTCAATAGAGAATTTACAATGTAGAAAATATTCGTGTGATATCTTATCATTCTTGCTTTCAGATTAAATTGATAATGGACATAAACATAAATATTAGAAATGTTGATTGTATGTTATCAAGTATTGCAGTGTCATGAGAAAGAAACTGTATCTTCAACTATAAACACAAAATGTAACTTCATGAAATGGCAAAGACGGTAATAACAAGCGAACAGCGACACTGAAGAATTTTCTAATCCTTCAATTCTGTAATTCCTTCCGTCATCACTTCAATTTGATTACTTGGGAATACAACTTTTGAGGTTATATTCAATTTACTCTTCATGCAGATTCTGAAAGTCAATTACAGCAGGACATTTCATTGTTTGAATTAATTTTGTAGCGATCCTGTTAGTTTGTTACGAAAACAAGTTTGAAACAAAACTTGTTCAAATTGGAGAGCAGAAAATGTTTTAACCGAACTTTTTTTCAACCAACCAATAGCACCGTTGTGAAGTTCATGTAAACATTGTGAATTGATTATGAGGTTGGGATGTTTTGGTTCTCGAGCTGATGCAAATAGTGTTCTACATGTTTATGTTCTTGGCATGCTTCAATAAGGTGAAGTGAACTTTTTGGTTGGTCTGTTTTGACTCTCTTTCATATACCGAAATTTCACATTTTGAAAATTATTCGGTTCTGTCCATTTCTGTGAGGAGTGACTAACTTCATTGTGCTTGAAGCAAAATTCAAAATGTCTGCGAAGCTTCGTGATGAATCCGCATTTTCCAATGGAATAACCACATCGAGCATTATATCGAGCATTGTAACCAAGTTGGATCAAATTTCTAAAGAGAGAATATTTATTAATGAAAATATCCATTGCAAACATTCCTGTGAGGTTAATTATGATGTGTGTGAATGAATAATTCAAATTTTAAGGTTATGAAGTGGAAATTGACTTGGCGTAGAGTAAAAAAAAAATAATAACTGAACATTATATTGTTCTAATTGAGTATCTTCGTTTTATTCTAGTTTATATTTCAAAGTTGCTGTACAAAGTCTAAAAAAATAAATCGACTTGGTTTAATGAATAATTTCCGTGCTCTTCACTCACCCGTGAAAGTCCCGAGCACACTGAGAGAGTATGATGAGTGAAGAAAAAGTAAAAACGCTTCAGGCTAATCTTGTTACTGAGTATAACGAATTTTCGGTTGGAGTCCATCAAGGCCGTAATTTTCTCATACCTTCTTCCTTTGCAATTCTTTTCATTCCGTTGAGAACTCAAAGATTCAATTCCATCAACGACAAGAAATTTCACCCTTTTTTTAAAATGACGCGAGTTCATCACCACCCAAGTGAATTCAATAAACAAAGTGGAAGAATATCGAGATGAGAATTGTGAGAAGAAAAAAAAAGTCGATAAACTGGTGGAAAGTATTGTTTCGAATTTTATGGATAGAAAGTTTTGGTGAAAACTCCGAAGAACCATCAAGAATATGCCACTTTCGTTGGAATTGAACGACGCAATAAAAGTCTGTCACGATAAAAAAGAATGTTTTGCATAAAAATTGCAAATTCGTCACTGGAGACGATGAAAATAGTCACGAGAAATCTCCATCATGTCAGAATATTGAATCAATTCATTAAATAAATATAATTTCGATTCATTTATGATACCAGACGAGACGGAACAAAAAATTCAGATTCACATCAACAACTTCATTGCAATTATCTTTCTATATCCATCTCATAAAGAATTAACAGTTCCAGAAATAATTCAATAATCTCAGTTTATTCCAATGAAATCCTCCAAGGCATTTTATCACTTCTCATTAAACGACGAAGAACTCAGTACTTCACTGAGACGTAAACTAAATTCACAATAGGAAGTTTATTATTTCTCCGAATCGCTGTTGAGTCTTCATTCCTTCCTCACTCAACAACTTCATCGGTATCCATTGAAAATTGTTTAATCATGAGAAGGAAGATGAATCTATTTAGAATGAGAAATAAACGTTGAGATGTATCCTGAAATCATTGGCAATGATAATTTCATTCGCAAAATTGTACCAAGGTCACCATGCATCAATAATATCTCTACATCCCTACCTAACCTACAAAATCCGCAACATTTCACACGCATTTAAAATGATTTCTACAAAAGTTTTCATAGTTTGATTACATTCCTCTCCACAATCCCCTCCCAATCCTTCAGTTAACCTCAAACTGTTCGTCCTCCGCAATATTTCTACATCAACAAATCTTCATGATTCAATCACGGAAAAATCGCCATCTCAATCACATGAAGTTAGTCACGAGTAACATTAATGACAGTAATAAAATGAATTGAATGAATAAATTATTCCTCAATGTCTGTGCTTGCATATAATCTATTTTTCTATTTGTATATCAACATACACACAGAAACGATTACGTATCTCGTCGTCTCCGCCTTGGAAATAGATAAATATACGATATCATATTATGAGGCGCCTTGGCATCTTAAGAACAATTTTCTACCGCCAATGCATAACTTCCAGTATGAAACATAACCTCATTCAATCACCAACAAACACAAACAAATAAAAATTACTTTCACCAACGCATCCGCACTTACATTTATAACAACTCAACCAGTAAAACCATTGCGTAAAATCATCAGCACTTAACCTCAACTTTTCATACAACACGAAAAAATATTCCAAACATTTCAATTGTTTCGAATTTCAATAAAAAAAAAATGTTCTCTATCGTGTTTTATATTAATAAAGAATAATTTCATATGCAAAAATAAATTGTCTAGCAAAAGTTCAGACACATTTTATTATCTACTTACTCCTCACATCGTGTTCACATCTGTTTATTTTATTCTATTCTATTTTGTATTTACTTTGTATGTATTTTCTCTCTGTGTTTGTTTCATCCATTTTAACTGACGTTAACTTTAAAAATATATATCTAAAAGCGATTGAGACACAAACACACAAATGCTAAAGCCTCGATAGTAATCTTGAGATGAATTGCTCACGTCTGACACGGTCGTTGCCATTACACACAAACATACACTCAAAGACAGATTTTATCTTTATAACTCTGTTGAATTAATTTTCATTTTTTATTTAACATTTATCTTACAATATTTGTGTTTATTCTCATTATTAATTTGTATTATTCATTTGATTTTCACTATTTATAAACTATTTTGTTTTATTACTCTGTTGTGCAATGACAATGTGACAATTTAACAAATTGAGAATAGAAAATGATAAAATTTTTAATGAAATTCGAGAGCGGATTTATTCTATTCTTCAAGTCTCTCGACGTTTATTTTCCATTCTTTCATTCAGGTTCTTTTTTTTTCAATTGTTTCTTTGCTTTTAACTCTTTTTTTCTTTACTGACTATCCATTTCTTTTATTGACGCTCATTCCCCTTTGGAATTTGTTTCAAGATCGATAACCGGGTCAAATATGCGTACGCAATTTAATCGAATTTCACACGGTGTCATGAATAAATATTGGTGTGAGCTTGTGCATGTGCATAAAGTGTGAACGATATGTGATAGATTTGAAATTAATTCAATTTTTAAATCAGATAATGCTAAAGTGTGAATAAGGTTATGTTTCGCTGTTTCTGTTCGCGATCATTGAGATGAATTTTTACTGCATTTAACTAACATTTGTGTACGATTTTGTGTTTTTATTTGCATAGATCGTTGTTGTTGATAATTTATTTATGCTTATTAATTTTTAAACAGATAAATTGATGATAATAAATTTTGATTCGTTGAATGGTTGTGGAGTTTCGATATTAAATTGTGGAATTAAATGTTGGAATGTTGGGAAAAATTGTTGAATCATTCCAAATTACGAATTTCTGTTTGAATGTGATTCGCAGAGTTATCGCACTGTTTGTAATAAAAAAAAATACCTCATTGTTGACTACGAACTTCCGATGGACTACATAACCTACAATATATAGAATGTACGATAAATTACGTGGAAATGGAGAGGGATTGAAATTAAAAATCTCCTTCACGAAGAAACAGATAATAAATTTCAATCAATTCTGAAATTATTTTTTTTTCATACATTTACATTTTTGTAAATGCGTGTGAACCCTTGCGAATACAACCGATGGGCGCCAGTCCAATTTCGTTGAATTATTTGTCGACGGAAGTAGAACCTCTAGTTTTTTAATACTTCCAGAATAAATAATAGTAAAAACAAATTGTAGCAGTAAAATTTCGCATCGAAAAATGTTTTTTTTGTACATTTTCTAGCTACTTAACCTCAAAAAATATTATTTTTCCTGCAACTGTGGGGGGAAAATGCTCAAATCGATCCATTGAAGCTTCGAACATTCAAAGAACATCATTTCAACTTACAATAATGGATTCACTAAGTTTTATTCATGAAGAATATTTAAATGTAATTCGATTTGAAACCAAGAAAAAAATGGTGTAATCTGTTTTCTTTTCTTCTCTTCTGCTCTCTCTCCCCTGTGTCGTGCACGAGAGACGTGCTACATTACTAATTTATACAATTTATGTATAAAGAAAAAATTGAATCGTAGGAATTTTTATGTCAGCATAAAGAAAAGTATTTGGCACTTCATGCAGATTTGGCCAACGATCCAATTTTTTTGTACAAATTTTTTTTCTCTTCATCATATTTGAATAATAATCCAATGATAAACATAGTCATGAGAGAAATGCATTCGACTGCACAATAAAATTATTCATTCTCGATTCTCATGATAATTTTGAGTAGAAAAACAAAAAACCATAACCTCATTGTTGTAATAACGACTCAATTCATGTCGCTTCTCGAAGTTCCTCATTAGTAACTCACTTCAACTTGTACCAATACATGAGTTCCAACATCATGTCGATGTACCGGCATACAAACAGCATCCAACGGGAAATTTTAAATACTCAAATATAATTTCAATTCATTTCCTACAAGTGAGGTTAACGATAGCCGGACACCAAATGTAGCGACGGGGATTTCATCGTTTTCATGCACTAATTGAATTTTTATCTCTACCTTTCATTATCCGATTCAATGCAAATGACGATATAATTTAATAAACATTCACTTCGATGTGAAAAACTGATTAACAACATCATATAAATGAACTTTGTCCCATCTCAATCCAACCATTAAAATTGTGTTGAAAATTTTGGATGTTGTGGGAGTCTTAAATAGAATTCCCCAACAAATCTCATTCTAACCTCAACACAACCATATTGAATTCATCAAAAACTTTCTCAGTTGATTTCAACTCTGACTTTGGACTCGTTCTAAGAATGATTTCGAGATGTATAACAAAAGTACGTCAAATTGTTAATGGAAAAATAATGAATGATGATCATGAATTTTTCAGCACTAACAGAGTTGAAAAATAAAAACACCTTTGCAGTTGAATTTCTATTGATACAAATTTTTAAGTAGAGAGAGTGAAGTCATCTTCATTTTCAACAGTCGGAAGTAATGCACAAATGTCGTAAAATTGATCTCAACTGATTATTTATAATCAGTGACAATAAATCCAATTGAATTAGATAAGACAATATGTTGTGTTAAAGTATTTCAATACGGAGAATGAGCCAATTTATCAGATATCACTAATACTTAACGAGCCCTCTCAATCGATTGTTTCATGCAATAATATATGAGTCCTATCAAGAATGACTCAACTTACGACATATGGTGATACTTTGTATCAATAAATTCAACTTTTCCTCCTCTAGGACTCGTTATGTCAACCAACTGTTCTCATCCAACATGTTACAATCCATATTTTGTACATTTTTCATTCTGAACCAATAAAATGCAGGCTCCTAACCTAACTTTACCCAAAATCATGTGAAATTCGATGGAAAAATATTCACTTCGACGAATTATTTGATGAATTCTTCCAGAAAGTGAAAGAAAATGTGATGAAGAATGCTATGAACGTCCGAGATTTCAATGAAGTTATATAAGAAGAATTGTAATTGAGAAATACGCAAAGTTGCCGGAGGTCTATCGATGATCTTAAACTTCAGATTTAACATGAGACTATTTGAAATATTAACTCAACCCGAAGTTAAATTCATGAATAATTCACGGAATATTCTACTTTTGAATATGACATTCTCGTTCAACTAGAAATGTCCAATTGGCAATACGACACAACATCTGTCATGTCATTTTGAATGACGACGCTTTGGCTGATGGGAGTTTGCAGTTAAAGAGGTTAGTTTGTAAAGTCAATTCATCAGATATTATCTCATTGTAATTCATGATCTTTCTTGATACTCACGATTGTCACGTTTGAATCGGATGTCTGCATCATTTCACAGAAATTGAATCGAAAAGTTTCTCTCCTATACATTCACGTTGATGAAAACTGGAGAATTTTCGTATGGACAGAAATTTTTTAGATAATTCTGATATCAACAATGGCTTCGAAATATTGTCGTTCCCCAAACGACAATTGATAGTTGCTCAGAACAATTCAGATGACGTAGAAATGCCGGATTCATTCTCAATACACCGAGTCAATGAGCTTATTGAATTTAACAAAACCACATCGCTTTATATTCTGCTGGATTATTTAGCAGCATTCATTCCTGTAATTCTCATGAAGTTCAATATCAGAATTGTCTGATTGATAAAATAAAATTGTCGAGTTAATTCTCATAACCTCTCATACTTTCAAAACCTAAAGCAGAAATTTTGCGATTTATCCAACTGACTCAAAGCCGAACATAACCAAAAATTGTAAAAATAATTCCAACAATTCTTGATAAAATATCACAATTCCCTAATTGTTACAACTGTTTCCGACTCTTGTCACTAACCTGCTTGTTCTTGCACACCGAGACGTGAAAAATCCAGAAACCAACGGAAATTCATAACGGAGAAATGAAAATATCCGATCTTGATAAAATTTTGTACTATAAAGAGAAAAAATACTCGAACGTGCTTATTAAAAATACTTCAATGACTTACTGCCCAAAAATATCGAAAAAACAATTCAAATATACTCGACGAATAATAAAAATCAACAAAGTATCTTCCATAACCTAAACACTTTCGAAATCAGTGTTAAACGTTCATTCTTCACGCGATTCTTTCTTTAAATAAAACGAAGTGTGAGAGAAAAAAAACCCTTACGTGACAGAAGTGAATTGAGGTCATATTCCGATTCGGAAATGCTATTCAAATCCACCATCAATTCACATGCAAGAAATAATAGATCAAAATCTAACCAAGCAAAGTAATTCATGGTATTGCGTACAGATAAGAAAATCGACTGGGTTTCCCAACGATTTTTTACTCCAAACTGATATAAAAAATCATTAGGAATCATCCGATTGAATCGCAGTCGTGTGCAATTGCTGAAAATCACACAAATTGCCGTTGATTTCCATATCTTCACGCAAGAAACGACCAATGTTGTACAATTATCGACTGCACATCGACTACAAACTGAAGTTTGTCACAAAAACAAAAGACATTTTTATATTTAGCAATAGCTTTCAAACATTTCAAGATCTCGTATTTTTTTTCTGTATTGTATATGATGTATAATCGACGTCACCATCGCATGCAAGTCGTCAGCAATTTTCTCTGTACTATACAGTGACACTCTCGACCTTGTTGTATTCACATTCACATACCCACAAATGGGTACACCACATATAACAATCGCACGCATAAACACACGAACTACCGACGATATTTATTAATTTTTTCCATTATAATTCCGTCAGAATTGATCTTTCTCTCTCTCTCATTCTCGTCATCGCTCTCCGCCCAGTGTTTTTGTCACGACAACGATCGATTATATACAACGAAGTGTGAAAAGATGAATAGTATGGTGAAAGTGTGCAATCAACTCACTTGCAATTATATTCACACACGTACGTGTTTAATTCTTGATGTTAAATCCATTTACAGCACACTCACTTTCATTATTTATGTTTTGTTTATTAATATTTAATGAATTGAAACGATTTTAGTTTCTTAGTCCACCGCCCTAATGTCCATTTTCTTATTTTTGAACAACTGCCAACTTCACTTTGATCTGGGCAGACATAATAATAGTGAAAAAAAAAAAAAAAAGAAAGAGAATTTTGTTTGTGAGCAACTTCACGATATACGAAATACGGACAACCACCACATTGAACACAACCTCAATTTTTTTTTTTTTTTTTCGTTTTGTTTTTGTTCGCTGCAACAAAAGATTATATTGCACAATTATATATCCCGTTAGTGTTATAACACTTTCATGAATATCACGACGGATATTATGCACACATGTGTGTTAACCAAACAATTTAATGGGAATACTCGTCACGGCGTACATTGACGCTGAACGTTGTTACGCGTCTGATCGCAATTTACTGTACGCTGATGCCGCAGTGACAACATATAACTATTCTAGAATATAAGAGAAGAATACAGGGCGAGAAATGTGAACGTTGGGGTGAAGAGAAAGTGGTAAAAAGTCGTCGCAATACCATCACAGAAACGTACCCTTGCATTAGTTACGAAATTTCGCCACTGTGTAGCGTAACAAACGCTTTCGCGCCACAATTTAAAGATTCAAAGCGCGGAAATTCGAATCAATGTCACAGTTGCAACGGTTCAACATTATTTTCAATCGCACGATGTTTCGTACTTTGAATTTATAATAAACAAGAAATAACTTGATGACAATCTGTGAATATTGACACGTGATATTTATCACATTTTTCATGGATATTTTCGTTTCAAACATTCTGAAGTTTGAACAAATAGAAAAATTATCGAGTATGGTGATGATAAGAATATTACGATAAATAAAATAAACAAAACAACAGAAGATGTTATCGATGCCGTCAATTTTCTCCATTTCATTAAATAAATCAATAAATTAAATGTCATGTTTGAAAACTCACCTTGAACTGGACTTGTTGCCGCACTGCGTGACATTTTATTCCCGTTGAAAAAATATAATTGATCCTCTTTTCTGGAGCAGTATCGAGTGATGTCGATTTCAGTTGTTGACGTTGTCGCTGCCACAATTTTCGTTGGTGTTTGTGATCGCCACCACTGTCGCGTCTCCTCAATGATTGTTGTTTTGATACCACCAATGACAAATATTTATCGTTGACAATACCATTGAATGATTCATTGATATTATTATAAATTTTATTATTAT